>JAQGAP010002854.1:0-13890 GCA_034697805.1 Orchesella bifasciata | reverse complement strand
GGGTCATGCTCAAACCAATCTGTCTGGATCCAGATGGATTGGACAAATAAGCAAGAAAAAGGTGCACGTCCAACTGATCAAAATTACTGTTCTGGCCACTGGGCTACATGCGTACAATTTAAGCTAAATGAGTATGCATGTAGAGGAATTACGTAAGGAAAAAGAATAACACATTGAGTTGAACCAAATCCAGAGAAACGGTGTCCATTCCAATTCATTTCGTTTCTTTTTCATGTAGCTGTCTTTTTTTTGGAGAACAACACACAGTGGCCACATGAAATGGAAGGATCAATTTGGGCCAAGAAAAAAAAGGTAAACGATTAAGTGCTTCATTTTCTTCACGCAACCAAAACTCCTCCACAATGTGTTTCCTTTCAAGTCATCGTGCAACGTGCTATTGTGTTGTTGTTGGTTCTGCACGGCATCAGCAGACAGAAGCCAGTTTCAGCAGCGAGCCAGGTGTCAAAAAGGATTCCTCATTGTGCCTGTTAAAGCATGAATTTTCTCTCCTGGTTTTGCACTTTCTCGCCGCATTGACTCTTTTATTCGCGTGACACGACACTTCTCTCGTGGCCGGCTGATAAGTTTGCCCAGACCACTATCAAGTCTATTTACTGGTCTTCATTATTTGGCTCAATACAAAAGCTCGTATGTCCGCTCATGTTTACGAGACGTGGTCTTCGATAACTCAATTTCCGAAAGATCTACTGCCTCTACTTTTCCGCAGAAACGGCAATTGCCAGCGTCTCCCTGAATATTGCATGAGGTGGAAATGGGTAGGAGAAAAAAATTAGAGTTTCTTGAGCGGATCCAACTCAGCCCTCTCTGTCTTTCTTGAGAGCTGAGGTAAAAATGTAAACTCACTTAACAATTTGTCTCCGTTAAGTGTATTGCGGTGGTGGTGTGCTGTCTATCCACCTTGTGTGAGGCTCTTGATGATGAGACTTGGCTTGTCAATTTGAAAGAAAACAAAAATGAACGTGTTGGGAATTCGGTGGTGTCGTGTGATGCGGCTTCGATCCACTCGTTCAAGAGCACATGAAGAGGTAATGGTGGTAGAAAAACGGAAGAATTTTAGTTAGATTAGGTTAGCACAGTATCAATCATTGATGGGAAGCTAAGAGCTTTGTTAGAGGTTTGCTCGTGGGAATTTGTCTAAGTACTTCAGCTCGAGAACAACAACAGAGTAACGACTGACTTTGGTTTTTGTAGAAACCGATTATTTCATCCATTTACGAAGGAAATCTCATATGGAGGAGCAGTAGTATGCCTAATATATTTGTATCTTTAAGGTGCATTCATCTGCTCACTTGTGAAATCCAAGGAATTCTCCAAATTAAACAAGTCTATTCACACGAGTTTGTGAGCATTAGCAGGAGGAACCCTGCTGGGTATTATGTATAACACGAGGGTAGGAGTGAACCCTGCTAATCAGATTCAGATACCACAAATTGATCGTGATGAATGATGAGACAAAGCTCAATCTGACATAAATAGATCTTTTCTCTCCATTTCTTCCGTTCTACCTTTCCCCCACTAAATCTTGCAGGGGCTAGAAAGCAACACGAAACAGGTTCAGCTATCGATGTATTTATAAGGACATGTTACATATGTGGATGGGATTCTACTAAAAGAGTCACGGAAGACAGGGCTTTTCTTGTTTTCAATGAAAACTTAAGTAATCACATGCATTAGTGCGTATTTGCAAGAACAACATTCGTTGGGAGTCTCTTGACTTGCGAAGCAAACTGTGATATATTTGTTTACATCCAAATCCAATCCAGACGCATAGCAAGCAGCGCAAACAATGAAATATTCAGGAGATGAGCATCCTCCATCAAATCCACAGATTCGTTCACATATTTCAACTAGGTTGAGTGAAATATATTTGATTTTTCACTATCCAGCATTAAGAATCCTTCAAACGATTGAGGAACGCTATCAAGGCAAGGATGACCTTAAATTATGATGATTAGATGAGACAGGAGGAAAAAGCCCGTATGACAAGGCAAGTAGCTAGTGATTGATGATGGTTGTACTATTATTGACACTTCATGCAGAAAATCGGAGTGTTTTGAAGATGAATGGTTCTTGCTCAATTATTCAGTGGAAATGAGAGTGAGAGTAAGCTATAACACCTCCATTTTCCTGTTATATACATCCATATCACGTTAAGTGGTCTGCTAATAGTTTGGATAAAATACAGTTAAATTTTAGATAAGCGCAATATGCCACGAGACAAGAAAAGAAATAAAAATCAAATTTTCAATTGAGTCGTGCAACTGTACAACGTACATTACCCTGGTGGCGTGTAACCTTCCGTATAAAATATTTATAACCTTTAAAATTAAAATGTTTTTAGCTTTGAACATTTACAAAAATAACAAATGTAAATGATAGTAAGTGTTCTTTCCCCAACACTCATCGTTCGCATCAGCCCCCCACATTGTATATGAAATGTTGAGTTCACGCTATCAACCATGTTAGTACGAAAATTATCTGACCATGCATAAATTTGGAAGGAATAAAAAGCAACACTATTTTTCCAAAAGCATCATCCACCATCCTTCCCCATCAACTCTTCACATTTCATGGTGTCTGTTATAGTAATAAGGGCAATGCTGGAACCGTCACTGAGCCGTGTAATTGGATAGCTTGCTTGCAGAAAAGGGAGTTTGATCAAATCCGACACAGGGACGATAAAGAAAACTAAACGAAGTTGAGCTCCTCCGCTCTCCCAGCAGCTCTCTATCCCTTTTTAACATCCTCTCGTTCTTGCTTTCCCATTTCACACTTAGGAAATAAAAGTATCAGGCGCTCACAAATAATGTGAATGGTTTGAGAAACGAATGTAACAGAGGAGCAACGAATGAGACGACCTTCCTGAACAAGTTCTGAGATTGCAGGACCATTTTGTATTACTACAAGGGAATATATCTACTCATTCTCAAGCAAACACTTCGTAATAGTGCTCCTTTATTTCTCAAAGCTTTCCTCACCGAGTAAAGGGGAACGGTCAAACAAATGCTAAGACGTTGCAGCATCGTCATCCACTTTCTTCTTGTTGACTTTCTCCTTATTTCTCATTTCACAAATTTTATCCTCCCAACTCCTTCTTCTTTCAAATAGGTGGCTATATGTTGAGAGTACAGTTTTGCATTAGAAACAACAACATATTTACGACAGAGCGAGTAGTATTACTACAGGATTTTCCCGTAACTGTACTTAGTTCCATTATGTGAGGATAGAAATTGGGAGAAGATTTCACAGCTTTTTCCAGCCCAACTCTCATATAGTTCTTCCGTAAGTGATATACATCAACTGGGGATTACAATACATGTCTGGTGCAGTTGAGAGCGGCAGTTGTTTTAACAGGATCTTATATTCTGATGCACTGGTGAATGCATAGTCCATGAACACGTCTGCACGCCCAGCACAACACCCCATATTCCTTGTCGAATGAGGAGGATGCCAGTGAATGAACTGCTGGAGAAAATATAAGTTGAGGCAAGGAGAGGATGTAAAACACTCCAAATCTTTGCTATATACTTATTTAATGCCCGTAACGTAATACAATAGAGCACAAGCAACCACCATCGCTGCGTAAATTGGAAAATTCGGATTCTGACAAGTGTGATCCCTTCTTTCTATCCACACTGTTCATATAT
Source organism: Orchesella bifasciata (assembly GCA_034697805.1). Lineage (NCBI taxonomy): Eukaryota > Metazoa > Arthropoda > Collembola > Entomobryomorpha > Orchesellidae > Orchesella > Orchesella bifasciata. The sequence continues at coordinate 10,222 of JAQGAP010002854.1, read as the reverse complement.
ATGCATGTACAAAAGGAGCCAGCCAACTCTTTCAGATTCTATACAAGTTCGATATTATAAAAAGCGAAAAACTTTGAAAGCTTTTGTCTGCTCTGTCGGTTTCCTAATACATTACTTTGTCGATTTCACACCCTTTTTACGCTCTCCATCTTGACAGAAGTCTCTTTTCTCCTTTATGGTAAACTTGGCGGAGGAAAAAGGAAATATTTAGTTTTGTATTTTATATTTAGCTTTTACTCTACCAGTATCCTCTTTCATTCTATGTCAAAGACAAAACAAACTAAAGTTTGGGAAATTGCATGTACACACCAGTAGCAGCTATCTGTTGTGTCCTGAATCACACTTATCTCCTATGTTTATGTCCAAAATGCATAGGAAAATACACTGTGCATAACTATACTTTCCAATTTAACCAAAGCTCCTGCTCTTCACTTGTCCGTCCTTTTCTCTTGTTTCTTTCACAACGTAATCCCTTTTCAATTTGTTGGGAGTGTGTGGAGGATTTGTGAATTTGCAAAGCTTTATGCGGTAATTTGAGCTGTTATTTATTTCAAGAGAACAATCTTAGCACTACATTACTCCAGTTCTCTTTGTAGAGCATAGGAGCCTCAAATGAATCATATGGGGCAATGTGAAACAACCCAGAAGTTGGTCTTTAAACTGAACGCCTGCTAACTGTTTCACCTGGCCCTTTTTGCCCTACATCTGACAGAACATAAGGATTTGGTTTAACATTTAAAATATCAATAATTGATGAGACATTCTTTATCAGCTATCAGAGACCACAAATGAAGACGTTATCCCCCACCATCTCTACTTACAAAGGACGGGCAAAGTATAATAATATTATCAAGAAAAAGAAACAGCTCTGAAAATGCAATATGTTAAAAGGGAGTTGATCAGACAATGAGCACACTTATTACATAGCTACTTGAACTTGGTAAATTGAACGGGAGGATGATACGATGCTCTTCTCCTTTTGTGAGGTTAGCAATAGTGTTTTTTGAGAGAAGAGTGTCACTCCGCATTGTGAGAGAGCCTCTTCAATGCCATAAAAGTCAATTCACATTATTGAAAAGTTGTGCGGTGTCTCAGTTGACTGCATAGAGCTGGGCTGGTGTAGGTAAAGCTTCTTTTGGACCACCCTGGATTGTTTCATTGGAGCAGCATTGTTATAAAAGCTATTTTTCATTACCAACTAAAGATAGCATTATCACTCCAACAGCTACTATTACAGGAGTATCGATTGTTGTCGTTGTTGTGCCACCTTGAGTTATTGATTGGATTGAGATATCTTGCCACATGTCTCTCTCCTTTATTCTCTTGGTTCATAAAACGTTTCAATTTGAATACATCAACTTTTCTATTTATCCAGTTGACTTGGGCTTTGGCTCGCGTTCCTTTAATAATAATAATATGCTGTAATGTATTCCGCGACCCGTGAAAATGAAAAATACTATTAATTTTATTACTTTCAAACAAGTTTCTCAACGGTTTCCTTCCCAAAAAGATGAGCATTCTTCGAAAAAATGCTAAATGAGTTTTGCCCTCAGAGTTTTGGGCTCATCGCTTATTGTCAAACTTTTAATATCTTTTGGTTCCGATCGCAGGGCAAATTTTTAAAGATTCGGGAGAAAAAGTGCAGATGTTATTTTCAAAAGCGGGGATACCACCACCAGCATGTTTCATTTGTGGTGAAAAAGACAATACCTCTTTGGCTTAACTGCTGCGTAAACTTGTGTGTTTTATCATTGCCTTTTTTGTTACATCTCGTCCTAGTTGGTTGAGAAAATGTAATATTGTCTCCAGGAAAATATTGGTAAAGATTTTTTGACTAAATATCGAATCCTCTCAACAACACATTTTATGGTCAGGGAATGTGCGTTGGAAAAGAATGAGATTTTTATGCTGCCAAATGTTGCCACAAGCTCTTGAGCAACTCAAAAACTTCTACAACCACAACAATTGCTTACAGTTTGGAGCAAACTGAGCCACCGCTTTTGATACCACATTAATAAAAACGGGAGAGCAGAGAGAAAATCTTGAAATAATAATTCAATAAGGTTCGGCTACCAACAACTGGTAGTGGCTGTGATGTTGAAAGTTTAAGAAAAAGTTTAAAAGTCAATATCAAAGCAAGAGTCATCCGCTTCTGTTTTTTGTCTCCATTTTTTCGTTTAAAAAGTAAGAAAGAGCAAAACCATAAAATGTAAAAAGACATTCAATTTTTATATCTCTCCCGTTCTCCATCATGCCTAATCGAACTCTGATTCTTTTTTTGAGAGAAAAAAAGTTGAAACTTAATATATCAAAAATGACGACTCACTCAAACAGGCACATACTTTGCCATATGTCTCATCACATTGCCATTCTTGTGTCGAGTCGTTTAGGAAAAAGACGATTGAGACCGTAGCTCCGCCGGTAGCTTCTCTAACTCGTACAAAAAACAAAGTTATTAATATATGAATCACGAGGGGCTGGGGAAAACTTTTTTTGCAAGGGAGGAACATTATTTTTGTGATCGGCTCTCACCCATGATTCGATATCAAACAAAGAGCGAACGCGACGATCCATAGGACATTTGCTACACACCCTTCTTCGTCTTTTGTAAAAATGAAACAGCCAACCGTGGCCAAGGCATTATTGGTGGTACGGCGTGTAAGATTTGTCTTGGAAGAAAAAGGCTCTGGGTTTATTATTATGAGGTCAATTTCAATTTCAGCCAGGATATTAGATTTTTTCCTCACTTCCTACGGCAGATGAGCAAGAATATTGCCACAACGTATGTCCTCCTTAATTTTAAATTGAACGAATACATTTTTACTGGCGTTTTCAAGACATACCGATAGGCTCGGCATTTGTATTAAAAGAGAATCCACAGAAGTACAGGGAATGACTGTGGTGTGGACTTTGTTTCCTCAATTTTTAAGACAGAGCTTACGCTCCGAGATTAAAAAAGTAGATGAAGAGAATAATGAAAAATTCAGATGAGCGGATGAGAGGTTTAAAAGATTTGGCGTCTCCAATGATGACAACCAAACATAAAACAAGCCATTCCTCAACTAACTTACGCCACCGTTAGCTTTGGAGCTTGAGAGTTAGATAAAAACAACCAAGGTTTTGTCTTGGATTTCAGAGTGGAGATTTGCTGAGGCTGCGAGATTACATGTTTGTACAACTAAATCTGTCCCATCTCCTGAAAACTAACAATATCTGAGTGAAAAAGTGGAGTGCAGATCTTTTTGGATGAGACGTGGTGCCAGGGAACGATATGCTGGTACAACAGTAGCCACAGGACACACACATCTCAAAAGGGGAGAAAAAAGGAAAGAAAATTGTTGTGGTTTTCATGAATTTTTATGAAAGGCTTAAGGAAATGGTAAAAGAGTTTGTAACATAATTTGTAATGAGGTTAGCTAGGGGTAATGGTGATAGCAGCTACTAACTGGAAAACTAAAGGGCGCATGTTACTTTAATATAGTGGGATGATGTTGCGTTGTGTAAACGTAGATGTATTTGTCAGTCGGCTTCATTACAAGATCAAGAAAAAGGAACCGGTTATTTCGTTATTATTATTGAGCGGCGGTGGAGTGGATGAACAGACACCATCAATACCAACATTTATTTTAGATCACTACCGCCAAAGTCGTTTCTAATTTATTACTAATCCAGATTGTGGCTTTCTCGGGGAAGAATCGTCGCCTCGTATACGACACAAGTTCAATAAGCTCTTGTTCAACAAAGAATAACCGTGTTTGCTAATGTTGTTGGTCTCCTAATTTATTTAATATTTTTTTATCTCAATATCACATACCATCGTCGAATTCCAACAAACTTCTATTCTATTCTTCCACAGGTTTCCTTCACCGCAGACATTATATTCAAAATTACACGATTTAAATATTTCCCATTACTTACTACCATTTGAAAAACGCATTATGTTCAAGTTGCTCTGAATTACAAAAAGTGTATCAGGGAGGTCAACAAAATAACAGGGGTAAAGGTGCCGGTGCCCCATTAAAAATGAATATTAGAGGGCGGTTCAAGCGTAAACTGGCTGTTTGAAAGTAGTTAGCACTGAAGCCGACCTGTGATTTTGAATTCGAGAATGATGAATACTCTCCACACAGCTACTTATCATGTAATATTCATTCATTCATTGCTGAGCCCCATGGACAAAACTGCATTTATTGCATACAACACAACAACGCACCACTACACCCTTTAAAAAATGCTTCCTAAAGCCAAACCACAACATATTTCGTCGATGAAAGGGTTTGCTTTAGCCAACCTCTCTAACCACTTACCATTTGGTTTAGTACCTCAAACATTATTTACCTCACATTATTTTTTGTTGCATTACCATCAATTCAACAGTTTTTCGATGATGAAAGCGTATGATAATGAGATTTGAGCTTCAAGGGAAGATCTCAAAAGTAGCTGCTTTAAATTATGGAAGTGGTGGGGACAACGGTTTAAAATATTTAAATTTACAGTTACAATACCAACAACCATCAAGTGGAAGGAACCTACTTCAGATCTAAAATATTTAAAAATATATATATCAATGATTGTCGTCAAACCTTTGCGTTATTTTCATACACACAATTGAGTCGCATCTCTCTTCATTTTGCAAAACAGAATCTTCTAAGGGATAATTAAAATTGAAAAAATGAAGAAAGCATAAAAATTGCTCAATTACCTACTACCACTCACATTGATTATTAGCTTGCTATCATCATCGAAAAAGGCCAAACTGTGAATTCCCACTGTATTTTTTGTGCGTGAGTAAAAGACATAACGAGTACATGCACCTCCAACTTCAACTGCTGAGCATCAACACGATAATATTATTCGTCGCTTCTTCAAATCTTTTTTTCGTTCCCATTATCGTCTTCCTTTCAACAATTTACGCTTGAGTAAATTAGAGAGGACATGATGATGAAATGAAAAATTTCACTTAAGGTGTCTATTCAATAAATATTTAATTTTTGAAGATAATGGTTACTCCTTTTGCGAAGATGATTGTAATTGCTAATAATTTGTAATCATCGACATGTAACGCATATAAAATCAAATCAACAACTTACTCACTGCACATCACATCATCATGAAGACGAAGAGCTCAACACAATTACTTTTTATTTGGGATGCAACGCTTTGCCACAACAAAGACCAGTAGTTAATTTTTGCTACCGGATCTGACGACTCTTTTTGATGATTTCATATCATCAAAGTAATTTCCATGTTGAAGGCAATTTTGAAGTGAGGGTGAGATTAAAGTAAAATTACAATGTTTGAAACCCATTATTACGAGTTTTAAAAAATGGCTAAAAAATTTGAAGGGAACTTTTGGTATATTCGCCAAGCGTAAGAAATGTACATGCAGACACAAGATATCTTATTATAATAGGTTATATATTTGCTGTCATCATTATTACACTGACCACAATATTAATGCAATCTCTGGCTTTTGATGATGATGATGGTAGCGCAGCGGCATTTATTATTGAAATGTGAGGCTTCAAATCTCCAAATCTCCTTCGTGGCAAAACCTATATTGATGTTGCACCCCTCAATATTTATTATATTTTATTAGTATTTATCATTGATTTTCACTTTTCATCAGAAAATCAACTCATGTATAGTTTGTTTGATTAATTAATTTTGACAAAGATAGCGCCCACTCTTGACAAATCCGCTTGCTCACTCACTTGGAGCAAGCGTGTTATTAGTTATATTTCAAGTTTTTCCGCAGTAGATTCTGACATATTTATCCTGCCGCATGACACTTAATTTTTTCTTCAAACAATATATGTTCTGCTGTTATTACAAGATATACAATTTTACCAGCAACATGTCAATACTTAGGCACTTTTTGCTGTTCATTGACACTGCAAAAGCATCTGTGATACAATGTTTATAGGATGGTTGTAGTTTTGTGCAGGTATACATAAAATTTTATATGTTCTCCCAATCTGTTCGATTACCTAAGTCATTAGTAAGCTTTCTTGCGTATTACTCACCTCTCTGGGTAGCAATTTCGATTTTTTCTGTACGAATAAATGGGTTCATCATCTTTTCTAACCCATTTGCATCAAGTAATAACGATTTTGATGAGACGTTATATCATCAAGGTGCTCTTGATGGGCTATCGAATCAGCAAAGAAGCCAGACAAATAACACCTTCAATAGTTACACCACATAAAAATCAAGGAGAATGTCGAGGAGCATCCAACCGTATATTTATACTCACATACCAATAAAGCAGTAAATCAAATCTTACGATGAGATGTAACCCTTCATAGCAATCATGGCACTGCCATGATGGCAGTAGTCTCAGTAGTGATGACAGTTGGCTATCATATACGACATAACTGACGATTAGCAGCGAAAAGAATTTGCACAATTTAGCGGAATTCATGTATGACAGTTTATAGGTAGCGTTAGACGATGTCAACATAATGTGGAATATTAAAATAAATGATATTCACGGTAGATTCATGTCATATGCATACATTCAAGCACATTTGATAATTAACCCCGGCTACTTCATTCATTGCTTTTAATCAACAAATTCGTTACTAGATTTAAGCCTAAGGTGAATCGCTGACAAACACAGTGGAGTACAAGATCTATTCCCCAAAAACACGCCGTACTTCATATATTTTTTACAGGTGTTTTTATATAGCTGAAAACACGAAGAATTTGTTTCGTGTCCATGTTTCTCTCAAGGAATAATATGAATGCTCATTTTGTCGATTTTTGGTAGCGACTAAGTAGCAGCACCCATATCAACAGACTCCCTGTGAAGTTGGTCGTACAATGATGATGATAAGGATTACGGCTGGAATGTAATGAGTGAGGAAAACCAGTAGTCGAAATCCATTATGTAATAGGGATTTTATGAGAATTTTAGTGAGGCGCATTATAATATTGAAGTGGTCTCCTGTTGTTCCTACCGTGGTGGAAATATTTAGGAGAAGAAATTACATGGTGAAACCTGACAGACTTGAAGTACACAGTTGTTTGTTGAGGTCATCACTGTAATATGATTTTAATCGTGAAAATAATCAAAATCAAATGGATCCTGGTTTTCTGCTTTTTCTTTGAACCATGTCGGCCTCCATCATCAAATCTGCTGTTGAAAAAAGTGAGGCTAAGGAAAAAGCAACGTGGTGGTCATGTACGGTGTAATATGTAAGTGACTCAGTAAATTGGTTAGACCTATCAAGATGTAATGAGATTTTTATCGGATTTCATACCCATAAACTGCATGCATCGACATATAAAGCAAAGTTATGCATGAGTTGGCTTGGTTGACTGGTACTGGTTGGTAAGGTAAGTGAATGGATACTGCTGGAGCTCAAAATTTATTACAAGAAACTTGGACAGAGGGTAAGAGAACACATAAGCGTGATGGGATGAAGATTGCCACGATTATGTATACATCAAGAAACTCGTACATGTTACAAATAGAATTACAACAGGTTGACGTGATCAATAGTAATTTTTACTATTTTATTACCATGTTTGATGAACTAGGGAAATGAATGTGTTAAGATGTAGCTATTATAATCTTCAAATCATCAGTTATGCTTAATGGAACTTACCAACTCCTTCGCCTCTTCTGCTTGACTATTTATGTCTAAGAAGTTTTTTGAGTGTTACCAAATATTTTTCAACTATTAAATCAATACCAATCGCTAGCATTAAGAAATTTCATTTTTCAACAAAGAAATATACGAGAGTGAAGCAAACAACCGGAATAAACGTCCTAAACTGTACACAGTAAGGTAATCAAATGACATTAGAATGGTGAAAGTGCGCTGCAAATTTTGTCACAAAATGTAGAACTAGGGCGAGTGCTTATATTGATCATCAAAAGCGTTTTTATTTTCCGCTATTGATTAATATATTGGATACTGGACAGTTTTTTTTTCAAAACGTCATTTTGGAACAAATAGACGCCAATACTGAATAAAGTTTTACTCTGTTCTTTTATTTTTCAAGTAGGTCAATCATTTTAATGTGCTTCGATACATTAGTTCAATAAACAGATGCAAAAACATCAGGGGGAAAACACCTCAATATCTTTCTCAGATAAGATTCACCCAGTTCATGTTGATTTTTGCAAGTTTAACCCCGACTTTTGTCAGTGGAGTTGCAAATTTATCATCGGTAATTGCTTTGAAAATTCAATTTATTTTCTTTAATATCAACATGAGGATGTCTAAATGCATTTCTACTAAATATATAAACATTGGTTGGATTGGAAAATGATGTTTGCTAAAAATTAAGCGTGATCTCGCATCGTGTTCTCATAGCAGGATCTTCTTAGGAAAAACCAATTTTCGACACTCGATTTGCAAACTACCTGTCTTTACATGTGTATACAATCAGCTAATAAAAGTATGCATAAAAGTGGTAGTAATATAGGCAATCATAATTTATTGTACGGGAGAAAATTAATATGCGTGTAAACTTCATCCTTTTGTTTGCCTTGCTTCACATATCAAGTCAACGACGTGATGGATTGCTGTTTTCTGCCATTTGCTGCTAGAAAAAAGATTTGATGAATTTCAGACAGGTTTATGTGAAAAATGAGCTTGTTTACTTCTTCACTTTTGACTTTACCATCCTGTGTCCATCCAAATAATGTATTATATGGCATAATATTATTATTAATATTAAGAAACGATAGACTACCTTACATATTTACTTATTTATTTGCTCGGGAGGGAGTAAGATGTATGTACAACACAGTCGAAGAAAGTTTTATATATACTTGACATGTTTTCGGCATGCGAGAGACAGAAAACGCTCCTTCTCAAACATAAATGGACAAGACAGTAGCGATGCTATTTCCACAAGAAAATTAACCAACCTGTCCATTGCAATTGAGTAAATCATTTTTTCCCTTTCTCTCTCTCACTCTCTTCCCTTTTCTGCATTTATTGGGAACGACGCATTTCATAAATGATAATACAATTTAGTCAAGCTGACAGGTTTTGTCTGTCGATGCTTTTACTCTTGCTCTTAAGCTACATATTATTATAATAAATACGCATGATGTGTATACATCCATTCGCTTGCTCAATCCGTCAAGTGCTACCATCACGCTTGCTCACATCACACACACGGTTTCCCACAAAAGTCGGAAAACACTGACCAAATGTTTAATCAAATCAGTCAAAGAAACGTCTCTACTTCATTTCAACTCATAAATCTTGAGGTTAAAAGCACAAGCTCGGCAATATCCTTGGTTGAGCCACAAATGCGGACGAAGCAGTCAGAATTTAATGGAATATTAAAGCACACATCATTCATTCCATCCACCGTGGTCGCTCTGCCTATTTTTTCTGTCCTTTTCAATAAAAATGTATCTCTGGGTATAAAATAAATGATTAAACATACCCAACCCGTCATAATAGTCTGTTGCTTGACACGTAGGGCATTCCGACAGCCAAAACTCATCTTCACTGAACTTGAGATGGATCATATATTTTCATTTCAATTTAGAAAATGATGTGGTCAGAAACAAATTATTTACTGTCGATCACAACCTCGACAGAATGAGAGCAAGGCAAACTCCTGGTCTGTCATAGCTATTATTATTATTGCTAGAAAATATATGCATACAAAATACAAACAAAAACAGCAACGAAATTTTCATATGTAAATGCGTACTTATAAAAAAACACTATTTGGAAGATATTCAACTTTTTGTTCCTGATGATAAGTGGATGAAAAAGTTACTTACGAAGTGGTGGGTGTGCTCGTAAGGATTTTACAGAATCGGGATTGATTGTCACCTCATCGCAACCTGCAAATTGAAGCCGACACCTGCATCTGCCTAGCTTAAAAAATAGAACGATTGTGTATGGATATTCTTGTAAATGTCATGAGTGATTACATTAACAATTTATCGCGTCCTTCTCATCCATACTATTTATCTGTAAAAGGTAGGGCTAGCAATCAGAATGGGATAAATTTATGACATGTGAGACTGCCCCTTTCGATCAACTCATTTGTACTGTTAATTGAAGAAAAGGGGATAATTTACAACAATTTACTGTGCTAATACATATCTTTCTTTTATGTGTTCCGATTTTAAAACGTCTATAGATTCCATTTATAACGATTACACCTGTCCGTCTTAGATTACAGAGGAGTGACGTCTTTTAACCAAAAAAATGTAAATGAACAACACTGACGTAAG
>JAQGAP010002853.1:0-13892 GCA_034697805.1 Orchesella bifasciata | reverse complement strand
GTGTTAACATTTTGAATTGTGAAAGGTGACAATTTGTAATACTCCATGATTTTATAGTACGCTTTCACATCCCGAGCCAGGCTCCAAACATAACCCAGATGAAATTGGAAAAGGCAATGGTGAAAGTTTTGAAAAAATGCGTCCACCTCACTTGATAGAGTTGTTGGATTTTCAAAAATCGGTTTTTGAGCTTTTCCGAAAACTAGGTTGGAAATTGACATGAATGTAATAATTTGTAAGTAATATTTAATTCCGAAATTGGGCATTATAAAGTTAGTATGAGTTATTAATTTCAGGTTTATAAGCTGCCACTACTTTTCCCCTAATATCTTTTACTGACAGCATCAAACCACCGATTGGAAGACCATTAGAGCTCTGCAAACTCCAAAAAAACGATTCGATTAGAACAATGATAGTGTTTGCTTTTTACTTAAAAGCAAAACTTTGAGTAGCATGGAGTTTGTAGATATTGAAGTGTTTACTTCCATACTACTATACAAATATATGTAGTTAGCGTGCAATAATTGGTGAAAATAAACGAGATATCTGTATTATTAAGAGTATTCACGAAGTAACATCATAACTTGTATTCATATTCATGGCAAACAACATTTTTTCATTTTCATTGTCAGCGTCAGCTTTAAAGCTTACGATTAGTTCTCACGATACAATAGTAAGAGAAATAAAAAAATGACGAAAAACGTCTTATTGCCGAAAAGTATGGCAACGAAATTATGCTGGAAGAAATCTTGAATGGAATACCACGTCAGGTTTTTTTTCGTTTCCTGAAGATAGTACTCACGACCTTCGGATGAACATTTAGGTTTTAGAGGTAGGTATCAGTTATTGGATGGTTCGCACGCGTACGACTATGTTTTAATTCGTAGGACGGTAAAGTTGCAGAAAGTTGTTATTATATAACAAACATACAATATAGTGCTTTCGTGAATCAAACACCGTGCATGACGCAAACTGCATCATTTATCGTAATTATGCACCGGAACCCCATACTTTAAAAAATTATCCTCCTGTGCAAGTACGAGCATAATTTTCATGTAGATGTTGTCTCAACTAGAACCTACAGAGTATTGAAACCCTGAACTGAAGCGTTCTGCAACATGCCAGTTTTGCATAAGATTTTAGTTTTGCACATTTACCGAAATGACACATTGTACGTATTGTTATCTATTTTCCAAATTTCTCAAAAACTGGTATGTTTAAGAGCAAGAGCTTGATTAGAATGCTCTCAGCGATTTGTTTCTGAAAAGATGTATGGACACCAATTATGAGTGAAAGCAAAAGGTTACTAGTTGTATACGCTAGTGAAAGTTAATGCATGCAATTAATATGCGTTCAATTAAAACCAATGCGTCAACCTAAATTAAAATGACATGATATTAGTTGACATTTATATAAAATACCAAGCTTTTAACTCATAATATTATTTCTTTTACAAATAAACGTCCCTAGAACAATTGTAGCTGAGAAGGTACAGCAGGTATATGAAAACGACCTGATATGGGTGTCTGGGATAGAACCATGTCTATGCCAGTAATGAAGGGCTGTAAGTGTTTTGCACGTTAGACAGGTTTATTGGCTGGGGCAAGTTGACACGTTTGCAATAGGGGCAATTTAATATTTTAAGGTCTTGGTGAAGGGACGGACTTTTCTCGGAGGTCTCTTGACGAATTTGGCTGAAATTTTGCACACGTATTCTTAAAAACATTCTCTAGCTGGTTTTTGAAGGGTTTTATGAATTTCGAAAAAACACGCGCGAAAATTTAAAAATTCAACATGCCCAGAGTGTACTGAGCAATCTGTTGGCAACTGACTCGGTATCATTTAGGAACCTGATATCAATTGATCTCACAAACACTCTACCAACAAATGAAAATAGCATAGATGACCTAGCCATCTTTGCCTCTAGTTTATTGGTCGGGAGGAAGATATGGGTGATCTCACCCCGAATTGGCCAAGAGAGAACATCTAGTAATGTAACAGCTGTGACATCCGTCTACACAATGGAGTTGGAAAACACACGCGCTACCGGACTTCCAATCTTCATGCTCTCGAACCTCAGCTCGTATACTCTGCTATTGAGAAAAAACAGAAGAGTGGACATTTTCCCTACAGCAATACACACCATTAAGCTAAACTGTACTGTTGATAATGGCTCCTCGGAAATAGAACTAAAGAATGAAGTCATCTCTTATGTCAGCACAACTGACTCCTCTGAAACCATATTCAAAAAAATTGAAACATGGACGGCTCGCGTTGTTACTCCCGCAGCAGGAAGATTCGAGACTTTGAAACAAAATCCGAAAGTTTCGTCTTGTCCCATTAACATATGTTTTTCGGAAAATACAAAGCTGACAACACTATGTCAGCGACTAATTGCAGTAGGAGAAGGAATGTTTAGTTGTTCGGATATCAACTGCAGTATAACAATGTCCGCCATACCTGAGTCACTTGATTCAGCCAGGCGAAGCAAGTTGCTAGCGCTTAATATAAGAATGTAAGAATTTAATGAGGAATACCAATTGTAATTTTATGATTTTTTTGTATAATAACGGTCAACTCAACACTTTCCATAATATTATCCTTTCTGTAGGGACAACCCACTCGCGTTTGAAACTGACATGAGCGAACTGTTTACTCAATCATCAATGGGACGCATGTTCCCTGTGATACCTAAACTACTGCACAACACGATCTTTAGACTGATGAGAACACAATACTCCATGTCTGTTCCAGAACTCAAAGTAGCCACATGCATGGACGGAGTTGGCACGACTAGCTCTGAATACTACATTTTAACAACAGGTAAGATACAAATAAAATGGTGTTAGTACAAATATGCATGAGTAGAAAAAGTACAAAAGCATGAATTTAGTTATCTTCCTCCTTGCTTACAAAAATGTATTGTATAAAACAGCTTCATCTTTCAAAAGAAGGAGAAGAAGAAGGAGAATGCATAAAAATACACACAACTATTTGTACATGTGCATCAATATCGTCATCCGATTCTCACCATGCATAATTTATGTATAGTTGCGCAGGTATGAAAGTATAAGGACTGGAATGTGTATGCATTATTGATAGAAATATGGGATAAAAAGATACTTTCTACGTAAAACAAGAACTAGTTGAATAGATCATTGTATATTTAGAAGAGGAGGGGAATGGAGGGCGGAGAAGAGTTATATATCATTCTTCGTCACTATTAGACAAGATTATATAGTTTACAGTTTTATTTGCACATTCCACTTGGTACTATATGGCTTCTCTTGCTCCTCTACTTTTACGAGTTTTCGCATGTTTCTTCTTGAATTCATGATGAGGAGGACGAGTATGAGGAGTAAGTCTAGGCCCGTTAAAGAAGAGATGCTGATGTTGGCAAATTTAAGTCGTCTTCTTCGTCTTCAACATGATGCCGCATATTACTTTGAAGCGAAGAAGGAATGTGACTCAGAGTGCTTGTGCTTTCTTTCTCAATTAGTATCACCAAAACCAACTCATATCGCATATATACACATTCAGTTCTCAGCGTGTGTTATGCTTTTCTGTTGTCTGACGGTGGTGGCAGTGGACGAAAAGAAAGACGTTCTTTCTTTCATGCGTAGAATAGAGCCTTCAGGAGAACCGGAAACACGGATTTGTACATACCCATCTGATATAATGTAATATCCGTATCGGGGGTGATACTCATAGTAAAATTAAAAGGGAACATGGTGGGTACGAGCAACCAAACGTACGTAACTGAATGAACGTCATGTTGTACGTGTTACACAATTCTTTGAGGCTCTTCTCCTCATATACATACTATAGTCGTGAGAGAAAACAGAGTTATGGGTAGAAATGGCACATTGTGTTTAGCTTTCTCTTTGAAGACAGAGCGCTTGTTGGAGCTCCATGTCCGGCTCTGTGAATTCCGTTTCCGATAACTAGAATGTGTACACAAGAGGTACATTGGAATGGAAGACAGACTTTGGTCGTTTACCCTTCTGCAAAAAAACTAAGCTCCTCACACATTTCAAAGCTGATTCTAATTATCGCCTCCTCAAAACACAAGCTCAAAGGACTCAAATGATAGACATGAATGAAATGATAGCTGAAATGAAGGAGAATTTCGGAATATTTTCGCACATGACGATGATGACTGATAGCTTTCATACATTTCATACTTCACTCATCGTCTTCCCTACTTTGCGTTCATTTTTATACTACTATGCATGGTGAGAGAGCGATAAGTTGGAGATGACTAGCTGGTCCGATTTTTCTCTTTGGTTCGCTCATTTAATGATAATAAACATAGTTGCAATATACACATGCCTACATTTAATATTTACGTATGCATAGTCTACTTGATTACGAGACTCATAGTACGAGTATAAATATATGAAGCTTTGGCACAAACATAAGCAGAGAGAAAATATACAAGTAGGCGATATGCCATATTAAAATTTTATTTTTTAAAAATTTATTTGCATATCGGTAATGAAGCACTGTGACCAATATTTTTTTACAGGAACCATACTACTGTTTGGCTGCAGTCAGTTCTTCTTGGATGTACTGTTGACGAACTATGGATTGAACAACTTAATAATGTAATTGTAAACAAATATTGATAAATTTATTTAAAACCCAACTCAACATAATCTATCAATATTTTAATCTTAACAAATTCGTAGTGTTCTCATTCCACCCCGGTCGGTTGAAAAGTTACTACTGCTACAGGCTAAAGTAGTCCAGAACAAGGCAAACCTGAGCTACTGGAACATCCTTTTTGACAAGGTATGTTTTACCAAGTTATGCTATACCAAATCACACAGAATAACTAGTACTAATATCTCATTTAAAACGACGAATTTGAACAATGATGAAACGATGAACGTCACGAAACTAATTTAATGATGATCTTATTACCTTCTCACCTTTTTACTTTCACTCAACAGAAAACCTTTGTCCCGACCAAGATGCTTGACATACATGGAATTTCATATTCCAGACTAGTCGGGGGCCCCGGAGAAACAGCCGTGATAGGGGCCGGTTACTACTTTTCAGGAATTTCGGATGGATTGCTCATGCTTCGCATCAAATATGCAATTTTCTCGGACTTTGATCGGATGCTATCACATTGTGACATGCTTCCCGCATACCACTACGAGTCGGAGTTTAAGGCGAATATTAGGCGCCTCATCAGATATGCTAAAAAACAGTACAACAGGGACGTACACGACTCTGATGACAGTGATGATCAGCAAAAGCTGGATGATGTGTTCTCTCGTATTCTCCCCCCTGGGCTGACTGCTACTCCATTATTCGACGGGTACGCGTCTCACTCTTGTGCATCTTCAAGTGAGAGCTCTGTGGAACCAATTGGACGTAAGTACATTATTGCGTTCAACATAATTTTTTTCCGCCAATAACAATTATTATTTAATGATACTCATTCTTCTTCACGAATCGTAGAGTGGCTCACACGGGAGCATCTCGTTGAGGGTCAGAGTCCAACTGCTAGTGAGGACGGCAAAACAATTGAACACAATATTGATCCAATCATCATGAGTAATAATGGTATAGTTTTTTTGTTTAAATAAATTGACATGCGTTGAGTGAATGGTTCATATCAAGTATAGCTTTCACTTTTAATTTGTTGTAGGATCATCTGACGGTGAACTCATTATTGATGAAGAAATAGTACGACAACAGGAGGAGCCGAATCTACCCCATCAACAGCAAGATGAAGACGAAATGTCCGTAGATGATGGACACGCACATCACGAACAGGCAGAGGATATAGAAATGTTAGAAGATTACAAGGATGACAAAGAAAATGAAAAACACCTCCAACAATCATCGCAGCAGGACGACATGGAAGACGACCATTCATCAGAGCAGGATGACATGGAAGGACGAGGAAGTATACTCATTGATGCGGCTACGTTACAACCCACGGCAAAGAACGCTAAAAAACACAAAGAAGACTCGGATTATGACCCCACAGATGACGAGAGTGATGAAGATGATCAAGCCGAGGATGATCAAGAAGAGGATGAGCACGTAATAGCAAACCTCAATGAAGAAGAACAAGAAAACGCGGCTGAAGTTGGCAATGACTCAGAAACAGAGGATGACGAGTCTGAGTCTGAATCTGAAAAAAATCGGAATGCTAGCGCCACAGAAGCGGAACGATTTTTAAGACGGAACCTAAGAAAGAGTGGACTAAGACATGGTGTCTTCAAACTAGTACCACCCGAAATGGCAGAGGATGACTTAGGGCATGCTATGCTTAATAAACAGCGTAAGAAAAGGAAGTCCATGAGTCCTGATGACACCGATGTAATCTTCGGGCACCCTTTTGTAGCTATTTTACCAAAAGAAGGGAAAACAGATGTGAGAATAAACTGTGCATGTGTGAAGTGCATGAGTAATCCCATTCCAGAAAGGAGGATATTCAGCAATCCGTCCAACGTATGTATACGTATATACATATTATTATTATTATATTATATTACATTATATTATTATTATCATTTATACGTATCATTTGCATATTTTGAATATAGTTGTGAGTCGAGCTATTTAAATCCAAAATTTTTTAATATATTTTTATATTTCACAGCATAGACGTCATATAATGGCGCAATACATAAAGATCACTTGTGACGCCTGTGATTGGTTCAGTACTGGACGTAAAGACGCGTTTAAAAAACACGAAGATCGGTTTCATCGGGAGGAATATGCCATTAGATACGATTGTCAGATCGAAGGGTGTGCACACATAAGCACATATCATCACAACTTGGTTAATCATTACCGGTAAATAGTTGATTTTATTAAAATACACAGAAATGATAACAAATTAAGATGCTCATGTTAAACATATAAAATCTGTTTGTATCTGTAGTGAAAAACACGAGGGAGAACCCATTCCACCAAAACACCCTGACGAGGACGCAGAACGACACAGAAACAAGCCAGGTCCGTCTTCTAAAAAAGGAAAAGCGACTACTCCTTCTGCAAAAAAAGGAAAAGCGACCACTCGGTCTGCCAAAACCGACAAAGCAACTCATAACGAGCCAACGCTTCAACGTCAGACAAGGTCGATGAAGCAACCAGGCAAAAAACCAAAAAGCCTAAAGGAAGCATCATCTCTTTCTGATGAAGAAGAAGAAATAATAAAAAGACAAAGCTCGGGCAACCGTTCTAAGAAGAACTCACAAGAACGTGCACAAACATCGGGATCCCTTGATCGATCAAAAAGGAAAAGCAGGAAGGGTTCGAATAGCGAACAATCAGCCCCTTCCCCACACACATCACGATCACGCGACAGAAGGATGTCTTCATGCAGTACAAGGGATCATCCAGAAAAGACAAAATCACAAGGCACTAGCCGACCACAACGCCACCAATCCTCGTCATCATCATCATCAAGTTCCAACGGAAGAAAGAGACACAAGAGTTCCCCTGAACCACAACGACTAGACGCACAAGAAGATAATGTTGGCCAAAAACATTCATCAGCAACTACACCTGCAAGGCTCGAGAAGGTAAAAAACAAAATACCGGTCGAAGAAGCTTCTTCAAAAGAATCGAATGAAAGCAGAGATGACCAAGTTGCGAATACAACTGCAGCCAGAGTCAGCATAGCAAGTATCAAGGATCGCAATGATCCACAAAGTACCGACAAACCAACAACCGTAAAGGCCAGGAGGTATAAATAAGTTATACATATACTGAGGAGAAAGAAGGAACAAGTAAAAAACTTTGTTTTCGTGTCATCGGCAGCATAGCAGCCTCAGTTCCAACTAAAAGTCTACAGACTATACTCACTGCATCATAGAATGATAATGGATGGGATGATGATTTGTGCGGCTTGAGATTTCATTCTCACGCTTGCGGCCAAGTGAAACTACCAATTATACTGTATATATTTAAGGCTTGTTTTTTTCTCAATTTTGTATTTTATCAAATAACATATTTTTCAGTCTAGAATTTGGTTGTGGGTTAAGTGTGGAGTAGACATGAGTAGAATTTCGTGGTTCTGTTCGAAATATTTGTTGTTACGTACTTGAAATAAGCCAGCCTATGAAAAAGTGAGACGCAAAAATGGAAACACGAAGAAAATAAACGTATATATATGTGTATATAAGCATATTGCAATTATGTTCATTATCACTGTGGGCAGAATAAAGAGAAAATTTGACCCAAATAGCCGTCTTCAACTTGTCAATCTCTAGGCATATATATAATATTAGCCTTCATTCCTATACAGAGCCAGAAGACGAACAGATTATCAAGTTTATAGCTGTTATATAAGCTTAGACCATGCACAATACTATAAAAACAAACGCAACGTAGGGAAGACGTTGAGTGAAGTAAGACGTGTGTATTAGATATCAGTCATCATCGTCATGTGCGAAAATAATACAAAATTCTCATTCATTTCATCTATCATTTCATTCATGTCTATCATGTGAGTCCTTTGAGCTTGTGTTTTGGGGAGGCGAGAATTAGAATCAGCTTTGAAATGTGTAAGGAGCTTAGTTTTTTTGCGGAAGGGTAAACGACCAAAGTCTGTCTTCCACTCCAACGTGCCTCTTACGCACACATTCTACTTGTAGCACGTACAGGATAGTACAATAGTTACGTATGTTTGTTTGCTCGTGCCCACCCCGTTCCCTTTTTAATTTTACAGCTACGAGTATCACCACCGATAAGGATATGGTTTTATTCTTTCTGGTTAAGCCGGCCGGATTAAAAGAGATGGGAGATAAGCAATGTTCACACTAAAAAGACATGAGGATAGAGGTATCCAAAATCTCAGACTAAACTGTTTGACTTTTCATATGAAGTAGATACATGGAGATTTATATGGCTACACAAGATTCATTTGTGAGCAATGATCATGATGACTTATTTGAGCAGAGACAATAAAAATATCATCTTAACAGGTGGAGCGTATATATTGATATGTGCAAAGAGCAAGAGCGACAATTCACGAGCATGATCATCTCAACTTTGTTTGGTACGCTCGTTGCTCCACCATCGCCATGATACTCACCGGTTTCGTCATCTTGATGGTGATGATCAAAAGTATCAGTATCACCAGCAACGGAATGGCAAAAGAATACCACTCAGAATAGTTTCTCTAACAATAAGATGGAGATGCATGATTAATTCGAAATGTATACAACTTCGTAACAGGTCTTTTTAACATATACTGCTAAATCGGTCGGTTCATGAATGTCCATCATGATGATGATATTTGACAACACTGCAACAAAACGATACTGATTTTTTTCAGACATTTTTGAATCCGTGTAACAAAACGGTGATATCTGAATACGAAAAATACTACACTCTCTCAACAAACTTGAAGACGGGCAAGCCTCTCAGACGACGACCTGTGAATCACAGTGATTTCCACTCTTGTACCAAGTTATATCATATGGCTATGTTCAAGTTCATGCTTCCAGATCTCATGAAGGCTCTTCTATTCTACACATGAGAGAAAGAATGCCTTTCTTTCCGTCAACCACCACCACCGCCAGCAACTACACAAAAGAGTAACATACCATGAAGGTGTCTTATATATATATATATATATATATGCGATATGAGTTGATTTTGGTGATATTCCTTGAGAAAGAAAACACAGTCATACTGAGTCTCATTCCTTCTTCACTTCGAAGCACTCTGAAGCATAACACCCTGGTTCTGACTCGTCACGAATATCATATTGAATACGAAGCAGACGACCTAAATTCACTAACAAGAGTCAAGGCAAGTGGTTCATTTGGTTATTGTATGATGACCACAGACCAACTGGCAACATTTTCCAATAAATCGTACAGGTTCTTAAACTGGGTTATAATTTGGAAAAGTTAAAGATGAGTGGGGGAATCCTCCTTCTTCATCATCCTCACTCGACAGTTATGGAAAGCCATATCAAGCTCAGTAATTGTAATCCCACCACGTCAGCTCACGAATTCGCATAATGATGGTAACGAGCTCACAGTTATCTTCAATTACGCTGACGCAACACAAACAAGAAAAAACGAACAAAAAAGCTACACAATACACACAAAATAATAACAGAATGCAACAAATAAGAGGACCACCGTGGAGTGGAGAGAGTTTGCTGATAATTTAGGGTTGGCGACTCATAAATAATATCAACAGCAGCAACAGTACCAAACAACAAAGGAGTAAGTGCAGAGTCACAAGTTCACTATCTCATTTTCCTCGTTAACTTTTATACTGACAAAATAAAGGAAAAGAGCAACAGGCAACAGTTGCTGTCTGTGCTGCCTTCAATGCATGAGATGCACTGCTGCTGCAGATGTCGGCTTGTTATAATCAAGCGTAATGAAAGCTGAACGGATTTGTCTAGCTCTGCAATTGTGACTTTCTCTTTCGGATTTAATGATGGCGTGTGACTTTAAGGTTTGAAGATGTGAAAGGATGCGCGAAAAGATGCCGCTCTTTCAAGGAAGACATTATCTCCCGGCTCACTTGAAATCGTTCTATAATGGAGTGCAGACGACATTTATAGAGGAAGAACTCTGGCATCGCCAGCCGTTCCGGATGGAGCAGTAAGATCCCAACACCTTGCGATGAGTCCTCTGTCGAGCCTGTCACGTTGACAGCCCATCGACTCAAATAATTCAACATTACGCTCCACTAGAGAGTTTGATTCATAAAAATTATATGGGGTTGTCACGAAGAAGCTCAAATGTCATGTAGAATCTGGGAACGCGTACGAGTGTATACTATGTATGAAAAAGTTTACAACACTCATATCTCTTTTGACGCATACAAAAACTCATATCCGCGAGAAATCCTTCATGTGTAAATTTTGCGACGCAACTTTTGGTTGTTCCGCTTCGGTTAGGAGACATGAAAACAAACACTGCAAATTTGCGTTTCAACGTTGAATATTTGTATGTCTTAGATATTTCTGAAACACTCGGCATTCATGTGATTTCTAGTATGTATATTTTGTTAATAGTTAGGAGTAACCAATAATTTGCTGGATCGTTAAGGTTTGATGTAGCATCCTAAAAACTTTTTCAGTGTAATATTTTTTTTAATCGATGGCCCAGTGTAAATAAGTAATAAGTAGCTGATAATAGATACGTTTTACTGAGAGCTGCACGTGTCTAACTAAAGTTCACAATCTATAATACAAAAACAGAAAGACGAATTGGTCAGAAATATACAGTTTTCATTGTGATAAATGATTATTACAGTGGCGGAAAAGTAGGAGGTGCCGGCGGTGCGTCGCACCGGGGCCTCCGAGCTCGAGAGGGCCCGAAGGGGCCTCAGAGGTCAGGGCCGAAAAATTATACTATCGTAAAACCTCGATTTATTTTTTAAGGATTTCAAAATCTGCAAAAAGTAACACATCGATGTAGATACCACATATCCCTTAACGCAAAAAACTGACTTCGCAAGAACAGAAATTGCCAAACTATTAGTTTATACCAACTGATGGCAATTAAATGAGTAGTGGGAGAATTCAGCGTTTCCAAGCGAAAAAGACCTTGAAACCAGCTTTCAGTGTCCTTGAACTTCCGGTCTTCAAGCGTCACGACCACACTCAAGCGCCAGCTGCACTTCCAACCGGCCCAACCTGCTGCACTGCAGCTGTTTTCATATGGTATGTACATGTGCGTGCACGCACATGTACATATTATGCACAACAAAGCTCTCTCTCAAGTCTCCCAGAGACATTGAGAGAGAGGCAAATGGATAGAGGGACTTGATTTTCTGTCCGTTGTGTTTTTTGGCTTGGCATCTCATGCCACACCAAATTCTGTCTTCATTTGTGAGTGCACGTACGCACACAAGAAGTACATAATAAAAACCACGTCCACAAAAATATTCAGTGATCGTGCTTTGGTATGTTTTTTTTTTAAATTTCTTATCAACAAAGTAAATAGTTATGCATGAGTAGCCTGTATGTAATAAAAACTACATTTAATTTACCATTTTTAGCAGTATATTTTAAACCTGTGAATAAAAATTTGTTTTGAATTTTAGAATTTCTTATGTGTGAGACAAGTTCAAAGACTCAAGGTAAAGATTAGTATACTGCCAAGGAGGATACTGATTACTGCACCAGGAATTGTTGCGGATCTATCCATCCATTCGAAACTAATTTCAAGGATTTGAGTGAGCGAGAGATTATCCATCTTTCAAGACCTTTCGATTGTGAGTCCTGGCTTTAGGTACGGACTGCCTTTTCGTAAACTGAATTTGAAACACTTGTTTTTCGTATTATTTATTTGAACCTTAATATTTCAAAACTAAAATGGTTCATTTATGCATTTAAGTACAGAGAATTGAAGTTTTCGCCCCTCCTGGACAGTTGGCATAGTGCAGCAGGATTGGAGCTTTTGTACTCTACAACTCTTGGTAAAGGAGGATCACCACCACCACTTTCTTTGCGAGTTACGTCCCCTCCAAAAACCTTTGGAGAGTGTTGTCCAACATTTGTTGAAGCTCTCCCTCCCAGCCTTTCCTAGAGTACGTTCAACACTCGGTTTTGCAGCCCGTTGGCTTCAGATACAGACCACAATTTCTTAAATTGATTTTGAAACAATTACTACCTTGTTTTCCGTATTATTTATTTGAACCTTAATATTTCAAAACTAAAATGGTTCATTTATGCATTTAATTACAGAGAATTGAAGTTTTCGCCCCTCCTGGACAGTTGGCATAGTGCAGCAGGATTGGAGCTTTTGTACTCTACAACTCTTGGTAAAGGAGGATCACCACCACCACTTTCTTTGCGAGTTACGTCCCCTCCAAAAACCTTTGGAGAGTGTTGTCCAACATTTGTTGAAGCTCTCCCTCCCAGCCTTTCCTAGAGTACGTTCAACACTCGGTTTTGCAGCCCGTTGGCTTCAGATACAGACCACAATTTCTTAAATTGATTTTGAAACAATTACTACCTTGTTTTCCGTATTATTTATTTGAACCTTAATATTTCAAAACTAAAATGGTTCATTTATGCATTTAATTACAGAGAATTGAAGTTTTCGCCCTTCCTGGACAGTTGGCACAGTGCAGCAGGATTGGAGCTTTTGTACTCTACAACTATTAGTAAAGGAGGGTCACCACCACCACTTTCTTTTCGAGTTACTTCCCCTCCAAAAACCTTTGGAGAGTGTTGTCCAACATTTGTTGAAGCTCTCCCTCCCAGCCTTTCCTAGAGTGCGTTCAACACTCGGTTTTGCAGCCCGTTGGCTTCAGGTACAGACCACATTTTCTTAAATTGATTTTGAAACAATGACAACCTTGTTTTCCGTATTATTTATATAAACCTTAATATTTAAAAACTAAAATGATTCATTTATGCATTTAATTACAGAGAATTGAAGTTTTCGCCCTTCCTGGACAGTTGGCACAGTGCAGCAGGATTGGAACTTTTGCACTCTACAACTATTAGTAAAGGAGGATCACTATCACCACTTTCTTTTCGAGTTACTTCCCCTCCAAAAAAACCTTTGGAGAGTGTTGTCCAACATTTGTTGAAGCTCTCCCTCCCAGCTTTTCCTAGAGTAGGTTCAACATTCGTTTTCGCAGCAGCTCCTCAGTCTTAACTCTCTGAAACACAAAAACATTATTGTTGCGTTCCGTATATGATTCTCACTCCGCTTTTCAGTTACCAACCACTTGATTTTAATCACGTTTATGAAAAATATTTGTAATATGATATGTAAAAAAGGGTATGAAATATGTAATAGTGGTCCAACCTCAATTGTTACTTGTAAAGTTGTTGCAATTGTTAAATGTTGTAATTTTAAATGGGTAGAAATAAAGATGCAAAGTCAACACTTAATATTATTGGAGCCAATTGTTAAGGCCAATCTTTATAG
>JAQGAP010002852.1:0-13894 GCA_034697805.1 Orchesella bifasciata | reverse complement strand
AGCGCGCGACCGATTTCGCTGAAAAGTATTCAGTGCCATGCCCATGAGGAGTAGTACCTATGTGCCAAATTTGGTCAAAATCGGTGAACGTATGTGGACAGGAGAGTGCTAACGGACGGACGGACAGACAGACAGACATACAGACAGACAGACAGACAGACGGACGACTCAGTAGAATTATAACTTGCTGAATGCTTCAGCTACGTAATAAAGTTAGCTGTTGTTCTCCATTTCAAAGGTGGACTCACACTAATGAGTCTACCTCCATTCCAAAATCTACCGTTTAGAACTACCACAATGTAAACATTTACGAATCTTGTAGTATTTTACCTAAACAATGGCTGCCATCATCAGCTACATACTCACAAGTCAAAACGAATGTGCATGCATATGTGTGGCAAAACTTTAACCGACAAAGCATCCTAGCACTGATTGCTGACGTTCTATAAAGACGCACATTAGAAATGATGGAACTTTCTGTAGGGATTATCACAAGTCAAACGAAACACTTTCTATGTGGAAATTTTGTGATGTGGAGTAGCCGTAAGATTAAAGGGTTGATACTGCGGATACGTTATCATGCTTTCACATTCTTCCAACAGCTTAGGAGTATTATAGACAGGTCAAATAAAGAGTACTAATCCTAGGAACCGAGTGGCCAGACAATTTAGGATATCAAGATTGGATACTGATACTACCATCACGTCACGTGATTCACGTGTAATGTTAATAATATTGTGGCAAATAACGAGTAGTGGTGTCAAGTACGATGTCTGTTTACTTTTCGCTTAATTTCATATATTCACTCTTTAGTTGTAATGTGTATATATTCCTGCTAAGTAAACTGAAACCTTATTGTCACTTGGACAGTGTGTAACTTACATACAGAAAGAAAAACTGTCCACATTAAGTTGCAACCTGTTTGATAGGCGGTGTTTCTACTTTCTTCTCTTTAGTATCATGTGTCATCTTGCCGCTTATGCTTTTGACTTTCTCCTTCTACTTTGGCTTTCCATTATTGCCGGTGTCGTAAAACAGCAGGGTTGTATTCTTAAGACTGTTTCATGCTATTTAGAGTTTGTATTCACTTAAGTATCCTTTTGTCTCCACCATCAAGACAGCGGAGAATGAAACTTTTTAAACAATGCAAGAAAACTTTCTTCTGAACAACTTCGTTTCTACTAAACTTACTTTCTTCAGGCAGTCCTTTCTTAAAATAATTTCATCTTTTAGGTCTTCTCCCTCTCAAACAAACTGATATCATATTTATGAAAAGCAAGCGACTCTCACAAGTTGTAACTTAGTTCTCGACGGGAACCACAAAGTGGAATTTTGATAAATTAAATGAAAGTAAAACATTGCAGCCAAAAATTTTAAATTGCAAAATCTGAGCTGACACAATTAACTGCATTTCTAATTTACAATTATCATCCCGTATTAGTTTGTATGACCTCTCCCATTATTCAACTATCCACAAAATCCATTTTATTTCGTTTTTCTACAAGTTGACAATGCGTATTTAATAATGAATTTTGCTAGATGCTTTACTAGCGATTTACCTGTCAATTTATTAATAAAAAACAAAATTTCTTCAGTTTCTATCAAAGAATATATCAATTTAGAATCAAGTTGTACCAAATTCTGTACAATAAAGTGCATTCTTTCTTTGGCTGGACCAGGCACCAGACCTGTTCGATCTTTTAATCTTACAAGTTATAACTTATAAGGTTTTGTTGCATTAATGTTTATACACCCATTTCTTTCACTGATTTTGCTGGAGAAATGTTAGTTCAGCTATTCTACAATTGTTTTTTCATTCCGCGATGAATAAAACAAGTATCGTGAAGATTGCAAAAAAGTTTTTGTAAAGTTTTTTTTTACGATTACGTGCGAAACCGTTGAAATCCAAAAAAATTCTGTTGTTGCCCCTTGGGCTTTCCTTATATTTACACATAGGAAATCGTTTTTGATTCAGTTGGTTCAGTAATGTCGTAGTTGTTGGGAAGATCTACTGGGATGGCGATTCAAGAAAACGTTAAAAGTCCGCTTGATTAGATTTGATGAGGCGTGTAATAGAATGGGCTTTTGAAAGTTCGACCATAATACTTTCTATCGCTTGAGTTTACATTACATCCTTTGACGAAAACTTTTGTTTTGCCAAAGTGTTGAATACCAGTGATAATCGGGTTTCGCCATTTTCGTTTAGTACGTAGTCTATCTGGAAGTTTACCAGAGTGAATGAATTTTAATTGATATAATAATCATATTTATGATGTAATGATTTGAGATTTCAGAAACCCAATACTCATCTGACCGTTTAATTCATACTGTGAGCTGTTGATGGTCATCAATTCATCAAACAATTCTTTGTCAATTCCACTGACGATGTCAGCAAACGTTAGATTAGACGACTGAATAAGGTTATCCTTTCATATTTTTTTAGCCAAGCATTAGATGGAACGAAAAACGAATGTATATTTCTATCTACTCTCTCTAAATTACAAACCGTTGCCATTTTTGATGTTGATTACTTATATCAATAAACCGGAACACATTTAAACCAAAGACGAGTAAAGGAAATGTGAGTATAATGAAAGTGTATTTGTTTTCAATCTCCGAACTGCATTTATCGAGCTTAACTCCAAACTGTAGCTGTTTATACTTGTTGGGAACTGAATAACGGAAATGAGAAACAACTTGCACCATGTTCAGATAAATATAACATATAAGCTTTAACCTTTTCATCCAAACCAAATCTTTACCATCAATAACCACCTCCATCACCCCCACTACTACTTCTGTTAGTCCTGTTTGACTTCCTGACAAAATCAAGACCAATAAAGGCCACCACCACATGGCAGATGGCTTCAAAAATTGAAATATTTTCATTGCCGCATTTACGTCATGACTTAATTTTGCTATACCATGCTACGAATACGAATGCTTTTGATTAGAAAATCACTCATCGTCGTTTGCAAATCCTTTGCATTGCTGCATTGTAAATTGTAATCCTCTTTCCTTTCTTGCAGAATATGTTCGAAAGTGCAGCAGATTGTAAATCAGTTTTGCAATACAGTTGCACTATGCTCTTCCTTCACCAAATATTTCTTTCGATTTTCAGGCAGGTGAAAGTTGTTCAACACATAATATACATGAAATTGTGTTTTAACTAAAAGGGAAGAAAACGCAAGCTTTCCTTTCCAATTTTCGATGATGTTTCCACGGCATACATATTATTGGGTCCAAAATAATGTCATCGCCTAGCCTTTTCCTCTGCTTTCCTCTTTCATGTAAAACTACTTTTATCCTAAATTTTATCGTAAACTTTTCGAGGAAATTTCATTGCTGAGTTCAGCTTGTTTGGAAAAGGTTACAGATTGTTGATTCAATATCTAATGGGTGTGACCTTATGTACTTTATTGCTTGTTGTAGTAAATAAATTTTTAACCTATTTTGTAAGATTTTTTACGCGGCTGACGGCATAGGTAATTGCATGAAGTCAATTTTAGACGGTTCCTACAAGAGGTGCAGCTTTGATGTAATTGGTAAATTTTGAAGAATGATATTAGAAAACTAGTTGATAATATATTGAAGTTTTAATATATGTGAGCAGTGAGTGGAGCTAAAGGAAAAAGTATGTATACATATTTAGCGTCAATATGTTATTAAAGGAGCAAAGGGAATTTGATGCGATCTGGTACACAGATATTACAAGAAATAGAACACCTTTGTTACTTATTCCAGTCTCAAGACTAAAGGGTTGTGTTGTAAGGATTATCTGCATCGTGGTACTTCCAATACAGTATTTTCATTCGCCTGGTTTTGCCTTACGTTAAATTCCCGAAATACACAAAAAAAAACCTTTCCTGCACTACTTGGAGTGCATGGCTTCTTGAAGCTTCCATCAAGACACGACACGAGTGATGGAGCACACTTTTATTAGCATTTTCTTCTCTCTAACACATTTTCCATTTGTGTTCCATTTTGCAATTGTCTGGCCGAAAACTTTTATGTTTATCTTTTAGAGCTTCTCCAACACTCTACGTGTTTTACGGCTTGTTGTGTTTTACCTTCTCCATGTCAAACTTGGCTTTCTCCAGAACTTGGCGACAGCTGCTTTACAAAATTATGGCGTATGTGTACACGGTAAGTGAAAACGATGGATGTGGTACGTGATATACCAAACATTTATCCTCAAGTTCAGACAACCACACATCAGCCATTTACACAAAGGCACGTCATAAAAGGTTCGACGGTGTTTGTACTCTGAACCATGAATAAAATCACCAGTGACATTTTATGAGCACTTTAGGGAGGATTAAAATGTCCTTAATTTCCGCTATCCATTTGTTCAATTTTGCTCACTCGCGGGACAGATCTAAGACAGTAACTTTTCCATATAAATTAGATACTGTTATTGCTCAAAGGCAACGGATGTGATGTTCAAGGATGAAAGTCCAACGTTACCCCATGTCACTTAAGAATCCTTCTTCAAACTTTACAAATTCCTAGTCTCAACAACTGGTTCAATATTTTTCCAAAACCTCAAGGGGGATAAGATCCATCTTGTGAGGTCGTGTGAGGGTATTTTACATGGTGATGCTAAAGATTGATGACAGCCGAACGTGTCTCCATTAAACTTGTCAAACGTTGTCAGGATCTAACTTTCTAATATCCTAAACCATCTTCCATTTGCATTTATCCAGTCTTTGTAACCCGTGCATAAAAAATTGTCCCCATTTACCTTTTTTCACACTTTGCCTTCCTTGACAATCGACAAGCAGCCGTGTGGTAATGCATCAATGTGTCGTATAAGTAACCGCCTTTAAATAATGTAATGCATAAGTGATGGAAGATGGAAACGAGAGTAAAATTTGTTGAGAACGGTGTCTAAAGATATTTACTGCAAAGTGAAAGTAAAAACAAAGTTTAAAAACGTTTCCGTTTGCATCTTTGCGTTTTAGTGTCTATTTTACATATTCTGCCTCTCTTTAAAGCCTCGATCGTTCGATTTCAGTATGAACATGTATCGTACTACTCAGCAAGACGTTTACTATTTTAGCATACACTGGAGTCGAAGTTACTTTTCGTGTTCATCGTTTAGTCATGTCATCTCTAACACACCACACTCGGAATGTAATGTAACATGAAAATCAACTTGAGAGAAGTTTCAATTTTGATGCCTCCAAAGGGATGTTATAGGACATCGCATCGGATGTATTTTTCCTAAGCGAATTTTGAAATGGATATTATATAGTCGACGCCAACAACTTTATTTGCAAATGTCTTATACAACTTTAGACACCACGAATCAGAAGTACCCAGTGTGTACGCTCATTTATATACGATATTTTCTTGACTGCTAGGAACACGTTATTAATATAACGTATTAAAGTTGAAGGAAAATGATGTTTTTCCGTTGATACATCTACTTACTTACAGGACACGAAGCACGATACAGCTTTAGGGGTTCTGATTTGTTATGCTTAAATGTGTTCATGTAAACGTAATAGACGTAATGCATCCTAATTGACCTGGTAGAATTAAAAGATAACGTAACTAAACATCATATCTTTTGATTTTCAAAGTTGCACAGAATTGCACAAACAAGGGTTCAGGTCGCATTGAGGTCATATTATACTAATTTAAATGGATCTCCTCAACAGCTTTCTTTTGATACCCCCATAAGCGATGCCTGATGATAAACTATCTATTCAACCCTTTTTGTTCTTTATCTATTGTGCTCCTGTACGCACTGACGGACAAATTCAACATAACGATAAACTGGCAACAAACATGTCAGTATATGTAAATGTGAACTCCACAGCCAGTTCATTTCATTCTTTACTTTACTGCGCACATAATGCAATCAAAACAACCATTCAATGTGAGCAATAACCCAAACACATTTAACTTAATAGCTATCTTTGATTTCAACATTGCCCTGCAAATACAAAAAAAAATAATGTGGGCAAGTTTATGCCTGTCTTGTGTATTTAGTATTTACCCATGAGGATGTTTATTGGCCATTTCAGAAAGTGGCAATGCTCATAAAACTGGTCCATTCTGGTGCTTCTAACTATGAACACATATTCCCAGAAATAACATCTACTTAAAACTTGGTCTTTGTTTCAGCAAACACAGAGTGGAGTAAACACTCATCCTCATTATTTGGACAGCTGCTACCACTATACTTCTGTTCGTACGATCATGTATCATGTCTAAGATTTATGTAGTTCAATAGATTAAATGAAAGAAGCCATAAAATGGGAACATTCCGTGTAATGTAGACTGAAGTGTTTTGTCTATCCATATGTTATGTTATCCATGTTGATTGAATTCCGCCGAACCAACCGCTTAGAAACTCACAAGAGGACAATTCGAAATGAGGGATGAAATTACATTCAATCCATTAAGCTGCTATAAACTTCCTACGTTTTTCAATCCATCTGAGAGGTTTCAAATGTACCGAATGTGAATGTAGAAAGCAATATATGATCTCAACTCACGCGTTCCTTTCGCAAACAGAAAGTATCGTAACCGTAGTGCATGGGTAACTTACACCACGACATCATATACTACTTTCCCACGCAGTTGGTAGAAAAACATCGTATCGTATGTTTGAGAATGTCAAACAATAACTGAACCATCAAGTAGAGCGACCTCAATCGACGTGAACCACTTTTCTTTCGAATAAACTAGGAATTTTTTCAATCTCGACCTTCTGGTTTAATTTTGGTAAGATAATCCAACTTTACATTGCCTTTATTTGGATGATACTCATCATCACGATCGATCGTCTATATTAAATGACAAAGAAAATCCAGATATATTCATACATTGCTAATGGCACGTCACTACTGAGCACATGAATACTTAAGGTATTGGACTGCTTCCGAACTTGTGCCATCTTCGTGTAATGTTAAGTAATAATACATATTAGAATCCAAACTTTGTATTCAGTAGGCTACACCAATACCAATATAAAATATTGACTTTCACTCTCAAGTGAATAAAATGGAATGGATGCAAGCATGAATAGAATTCTAATCAAATTACATTACCAGCTGCTGCTGTTTTCTCCTCTGGAGCATACCGTCGGAAAGACATCATAAAAACGTTTTGTGGAATATTCTACACCTAAATTGTTGGAGACGGGGACAGAAGGGAATACAGAAGCAATCCACAAACAAACGTGTAGCAAAGGAATCAATCCTACTACAAAATAGTAGTTTTTGTTCTTGAATTCAAATATCCATCTTGCAGACAACAACCCATCACTGTAAAATGTAACTCAGTGTAATAAAAATGGAATACAATTGGAGGTGGCTCTCATTTGAATGAACTTTAAGTGCGGTAACGGTCTCCTGTGACATACCGCCCCTCCTTTATAACGGAAATAACTTTTGTTCTGATTTACAAAGAATTTATAATTTTTCCTAAACGCATTTTAGAGAGTAATGACGTGACTTGTCATGTTTCGCCTGTTGTGCACCAAATATATACTACATAGTGAGCAATAAATAAATTGGCTAATATCTCTTTTCTGTAAGTAGATATCCCTTTTTATCTCGATTAGTCGATCGCTAAGTTTCCTTAAACTAATTTTCGTTTTTTTTTCTTCCTGGAAACTATGTATTGATTCAGTGCTCAGGCAAGTTATCCCGTAAGATCACCAAAAATCCAATTACGAACTGTAGACACACTCGAGTATAGCCTGTCCCTTCTGCAATTCCATTACAGGTATCCTGTGTTACAGGTTGCAAGTTGCAATGCATCTAGAGGCTTAAGGAAAATGCAATAAATAAGGATTACGTCTTAATTTTATGTGCTATACCAAGCTTATCTCATGATCTGTTGGGAAACCCCTTCACCTTTGAGAAATGCAATTCCATAAAGTAGTAGGTAGTTACTATAATGTACATACACGCTTCGATGGAATTTCACACAAAAATTGTAGGTAGATGGAATACTTGTTACCATCCTTTTTCACGCCTTCTGGGAAAAGAAGACTTCGTTGGAAGCCAGAATTAGATACGGTTATCCATCTACCTCTTAATACGCAATTCTACGTTACCTAAAGTATGGCCATTTCTATTCTGTCAGGTCGTTTTTACTCATGTTTACAAGCAAGAAGGGAAATTTAAACATTCAGAGGGTGGTTTACACGAGCTCGCACTTACACTTGCCGTTGACTTTATTTATGACACTAAACCAGAAAATTTATCGTCAAAATTATCTAATATGTGATAATAAGCGCCAAACTAATATTGATATTGGTGTATCGATGCACATCAGGAACGCAATTTGAATGCGGCACAAGTTTTAAATTCACTCACTGACAAACAAACAGCTCTCGGCTTTGTAGGAGCCCTTGGGAGACCAGAAAACTTTCCAGTTTGTAATATACTTTACGTAAAGTATGTTAAATTTCTCAAGAGCACGCCTGCTACACCGCAAAGGCTAGAGATACGAAAAGTAGACTATGAACTCTTGTGTAGAGTTTATTCCACGGAGAAAGTCGATCGGAGAATGATGTTGATGTATCTATATTTTGTATAAGGTTCTGGGGAGTGCATACTATGCATATGCACATCATACCAAGTAAATTAGTGACACAAAGTCTCAGTCTTTATAGTAAGCCATCTCAGAGTGTCATTTTTGTTTGTTTCAATATGCTCGTTCTCATCGTCAGCAATGAGCAAGTCAAATAGGGCGTTTTAAGAATATTATGATGTTTACGATAATAGAGCAAATACGAAAAGATGCTTTTGCTGTTGTACGTCCTTCAACTTGATAATTGCAATCACCCACGCTGCTACGAAAAAGATTGGCACACATTTGTACGTGTGCTGCTATGTATGGACAGCACGGAAAAGGAAATGGTGAAAATATATAAAATATGGAAATACCGTATAGTGAATAGTAAAATGTACGTAATAATTTGTGAAACGCCTGAATCATTCCGTCAATAATGACAACTGGATGAAAAAAACTAAGGATCTAAAAGTTGTGTGAGAAAATCGTTTTAAAATAGTTTTCCAGTCATCTAAGAAACCCTTAATTTCCATACTTTAGTTCCAACCTCTATTATTATATTTTGTGTACGGGTTTTCGGAGAAAATAAGCACGACACGTCATAGATGAAAGTATCAGGCATCTTTTTAAAACCAGAAACATCGTTTCCTTGAGTCAAGAAATACCCCAAGTTTGAGAAGAGGCTCAATAAATTGCTCCTTAAATGAACAAACGAATCGTGACAGAATAGGAAATAGAACCGGAGCCGAGAAACAAGGACGAATCATAGTTTTTTTCTGTAGTCAGTCATTCGGGCCTTTCTAATTTCTATTAAGAAGAGTCGCAGATTACGTTGCGCCTTGCCAGCGTCAGACGAAAGTTGGACTTGTTCATAATTTGCGGAGTATTGAACAACGACTTTGCTTTTTATTCGACTTAATGAATTTGGAGGCAATCTGAAAACACAGGCAATACGGCGTGAAATGATGAATGAGCATTTCGGCAACTGCCTGTATACAGATATATACTACGAAAATTCAGGCTTCTATTTTTGGTTGAACGTAACACCAACACTCAATGTTGACTGCTCAAAAATATCCTATCCAAAATTCATTCCGATTCGAGTGTTTTCCCTTTGCTATTTCTCAGTCAGCCCGCATAACATGAGTCATAGATCACATAGATGGTCACAGGAGAGTCAACTTTTAAACAATTCAGAGTTCACGATGACCCCAAAAATTACAGAAAGAGATTTCGAGAAATTAATACAATATGATTCTTCAAAGAGAGTAAAACTTCAGCGTATTATGGATTACCAGATTAACCTTTTCATTTTATAATACTATGTAGATGCATTCATACATTAATAGACACCGTGAAGTCAGGGAAAGCACTGGAAAGTACATACTACCAAATATGTCATCATTCATTTATCAAAGCGAAGGCGGCCAAGCGTATTATGAGCTGATATGGACGACAAATCTTTATTTATGACTTTTCGTTCAACAGAAATTTTGTAGTGGATACCACATAATCCCAATTGAATTAAGTCTATATTATAATGATTTTCATGCCCAGTGGCTGTATACTGTACACATTTTACTCTGTGATGAGTGAAAGAAATACCATAGAATAACTTGATACACAGAAATAAATTGAATAAAGAGATGCTAGTAGAGTTGATGATTCATAAGCTACGTATGCTCACTTTCACAAATACAGTAAAAGTGTTTTGTAGTCCAGCAATACATGTTCGCTCCGGATTGTATGCAATGGTTTTAGTATTGGAACAAAAAAAATGCGACAAAAATTACAGTTTTGGTTCGATGTTTCGTATTTTCAACACAACACAGTACATTTTTTGTTTTTGATAATTTAGACCAATTCTGGATAAATATCCATGTTGAAATAGACAAAAATGATTAACTCTTTGAAATCTGTTGATACATAATGCATCATATCATTTGGATTGCTACAACTCATCAAATCAAACTACAACCACGATAAGAACGCATGGGCATTCCCCTGATAAGCTTTGCAAGTAAAAGTTTGGTTAGCACAGAGTTGTATGTACCACAAGATTGCTTGCTTGCTCAAAGTTCAACCATAAGTACGTACAAAACCTACCTAAGTACTAACAAGTAATATAGAACCGAACTTTTTTACCCCCATTTCATATTTCCGGCTGTTCTACTACTGTAGATACTGGATTTAACCTCTGTTATCCCTTCAACACTCGTTTCTTACACACATTTTTTTAAAAACTTTTTTTTCGGGATTTACGTTTACATAGCCCAAACTTCCAACGTGGGAGATTGACTGATTATTCTTTCAGAAAAACCAGAAGATCGATTGCTTCTTTATCGACTTTTGTAGATAGTAGATGTAGCATCTTATGGTAACATGATCTATTTTGCTTGATATTGCCAATTTATATGAGGTTTCTTTATATAGTATGTGAATCCCTTACAGACTTAATCTATTTCCTGCATTTCTCAAGTCCTCGGTCATGTCAGCTTTGGCACGACTAATGTACTTGTGTCCCTATATTTCCGAATCGAATGTCGATCAATCATATGAAAAGCATTTCGGTGCATATTTGATGATGATGGTGCTTTACAAAATGTAGTTT
The DNA here is from genome assembly GCA_034697805.1 of Orchesella bifasciata. Taxonomy (NCBI): domain Eukaryota; kingdom Metazoa; phylum Arthropoda; class Collembola; order Entomobryomorpha; family Orchesellidae; genus Orchesella; species Orchesella bifasciata. The sequence continues at coordinate 2,745 of JAQGAP010002852.1, read as the reverse complement.
CCAGAAATTACTACAAACCATCTGGCGAGAACATAGAGTTTTTCAAGTTTTAGGAAACGGATTCTCCATTGCCACAACACCCAATGTGACGTTACCATATTCCAAATTACAGTGACTATGTATCTGTCATCTGTAGTGGCAAAAAATATCAAGTCTCATCGCAAGTCAGCTTCCATATTGGAGCAGAAATAGAAATACGGTGACGGTAGAATAAACTCCTGAATTTCAGAAAGAAATATGAATAGTTGATAGTGGATATTTATACTTGTTTGTACAGTGTTTTTCAATCAGCGAACCAATTATTGTGAAGTTTGTAGAAAACTATTTCTTTGTAAGAGTTGTTACAAGTAAATCTCCAGGAGCCTACAAATTATTTTCTCCATTTAACAATGCCATATGAAATACTACCACCAATATAGAAGTTCTATGGGGAAAGTAATTTTATAGCCCATAGTATGTTTCTGAAGCAAAATAAGGACACAAAAGACATGCAATAAAACTGACTGCTATAAACTTTTGAGCAAGATTTAAAACTTCGTGCATGTTTTGATATACACCTACGCTGGCTCGTGACTTTTTCCCAGCATTCAACAATACGTCCTTACCCCGCTGGCAGCTTATAAAATGTTCTTAAAAAGACAACTTTCTCTTCGTGATGTTAAAAAAGCTGGTTAAATGGATCAAGATTATATTAGGATCAAGTCTTTACGTAATTCTTGATAAAAGGGTGCAAACAGATATGCTACTTTCCCCAAACATATAAAATGCTGGTTCTGCGGGGAAATGTGTCAGAGATGAATTGCTAGATAAAAATTAACCACTGCACGTAGTCTGTTATCGTTAGGAAACATATATTACTCGTAACAGTTGTCCGTTGTAGCCAAATGATGTATTTACTTTGTAATTACCCATATACCCTTATTATATAACTTTTAGAGAACGGACTATGAGCTTTTTCCCATATATTTTCATGAATTCATTTAACATGGTGTTAAATCATGTTTGCATTATGGATCCTGATACTGCCAAGTGCCAAATTTCTATTACAACAATGATATAGTTCGACACATAAAGTTTCAGGAAGCGCTGGTTTTGATTGCTGATATTGTTTGTAACATTCTAATGAAACCGGATCATTTGTTTACCGAACGTAACAAAGAGTGTTTTGAAGTTTGAAGCTTCCTATTACGATATATTTATATGAGATTTTAGTTTTCAGAACACATAATATAGTTATTGTTAAGGCCTGTGCAATGGGGCAATATAATTATACCTTATATAATGCACAAAATAAATAAAGTCAATAGAGCAACGTAACAAATATAACTTATTCCAACCTAGGAATGAGGCAAAAGTCTACCACTGGGAAATGCGGAAGTAACAACGAATTGGATCAATGTTTTTTTCTCAATAAGTTCATGTTTCATACAAAGTTTTCGTAACTCAATGCAAAATTATGGCTTACATATCGTGCCCAACACCTATTTTTATCTTCTTTTGACTTGGCTTTTAGCTTGTTAAGTTTTCCATTTTCTCTGATTAGGAAAGCGTCTAAGAATGACTTTTCTCCTTTTATAAATAATGACATTACAGGATGTGACCAACATTTTCAAAAGATGGAACCATCTTTTAGACTTCCTTTCCCAGCTGTGTGCATAGTTAGCTAACAAGTTTTTCTATGCTTTTTTAGCTGATTTAGATAGCTTGCTCATTCCTTCTCACATTAGTTTTTAATCTTCAGAGAAAGTCATCAGTACAGCTAAGTCGAAGAAAAACTTTTGTATATAGTTGTAGACAAAATTGCACAAAATATAGCATAGTAGTATAGTTATGCCAAAATTTCATATGAACATATTATATTTTGCAAATTTTAAAGACATAATCATAAAACGGCTGGCTCATAACCTAACTAATGATTGTTATTTTGTTGTTCGCGATACATAAAAACTTTTTTTCTGACACAAGTGCATGTCACAGAGACACAAACCGAAACTCGATTAAATATTGAAAATACCTGCGTAACTGTTATCTAAAGCTTCTATTCTACATTGGGACTAATAATAATTCAAAAAGCGAGTGCAAGATCCGACTTCCTTGACCCCCTTTATTATGAAATCATTCTTGTTTTTGTTCCTCAGTCAGTCGAGATGGAGCAAGAGCGGTGACCGTAATTTCTTTTTTAAGTGGCGACATTCCAGCCTGTCATAAATTCCAAAGGCTAAGTCAACATCGTTATATTTATTGTTAATCTTGTTCTCGGTTCAGAAAAAACTTTATTCCATTTGCAATTTTCTATTACACAACTTTCTCCAGGAGAAAGACTAACGTTACAGTTCTTTTTCTCAAGTTTTTGTGCATCATGATATATCCAGGACTAAAATTTGATCACCCACCAATGTCTAGAGGATTGGTGACAAAATTTCTCTTTCTATTGAAAGGAAGCACCACATGTTTACAAAGAAATGTCCTCTTTTTTTATCGATTTCTTGCAGCAGATATACCCACCTCCAGGGCTGGAAACATAGTTAATGCCAAATAAAATACAAACTTAAAATCTTGGACAAGTTTAATATTCCTGATATCATACAATATTATTTTAGGCCGCTGTGTCTTTCTTTATAATCACTGTTATATTAATTCATGCACATACGGCTTTGTTGGGTTTGTACAGGGCTTGGAAGATTAATCAAAATGGTGCAACAGATTACAGATTAAAGATTAAGGCTCTTATTCTGATCTCTGAGA
>JAQGAP010002851.1:0-13895 GCA_034697805.1 Orchesella bifasciata | reverse complement strand
GGTCAAACTTGAATCGTCCGGCAACCGATTTCTGACCTAGTGATAGGCCGTTGACCTCTGTGCCAATGTCCCTTAAACGAAAATCTTCCCGTGAAAACTCAAGTCCTAACTCTGTGGCAAAACCCATTGTAAACATTTTAGATTCATAGTATTTACTGAACTGAATGGAATTGTAACAGCCAATATGTAATTCATTAATACAGCGGTGGCTCCGGAACAAACTCATCCCCTTCTAGTCAGGATTTATTGCAAACATGAACAATGATCAGAGGTTGTACACGTACCTTGAACAGAGAATTGGGGATACATGTCTTGCAATACGCCGCAATTATGTTAGCACAAAAGAACGGAACCCAGCACACCAGGAAGACTCCCATGATGACACCAACCGTGACTGCTGCTTTGTGATCGGAAACCTAAAAATAACAATTCATGATAGAGACTCATACTCATACAAGGGAATTTTAATCACTTAAGTTACCTCACAACAACAAAGGCATGCGGGCAAAACCTCTCAAAATAATATTATTTACAATATAATTCATTGGTTTTGTAGGTAATGTTTTGAAATATGCTTGTGGGAACGAGGAATGAAACTAAAAGTTGGCAAAATGTATGATGTCCTGCATCTCATTCCATTCCACATGGGAGTAAATTCAATTCGGCTGCAATTTGGTATTCGGTTTGAAATATTTTACTTTGTGTTTTACATAAAATTAAACAACTATTCGCATTGATGAATTTATGTATGTTTTTGTCCGATTTGGATAACTATATGGTTTGTGTTTGTTGCATGGAAGTAACCTCAACAGCATTTCAAAGACTGCATGATCAGATAGGTCTACTTGAACTAAACACGTGTTTGGAACGTAGACTCGGGGAAAATGTTTGCTCTACCTGAACTGTTTGTGTGGGAAAACATTATCATATCGGGGTTTTGTTGAAAAACTAATGAAAATCAGAATTTACAACGCATCAGAGATAAAAGGAAAGTATTCCACCTGCTGACATAGTTACGTCAGTATAATATCATGCATGTGTTGTGTTCCTCCTTTGAATGGTGTACAGACTGCGATGATGGGAAAGGAAGCATCACATTTGATAGTGGAAAGTTTTTAGAACGATGAGCGATGTGAGTGAGCACAGATTTAAATTCTATGGAACTCTTCATCACAGAAATAATTAGACTTTAGGAATGCTTTGGCTTTTAGTCAGAAAATTGGATGTGGAAGCTCATGCTTATCATGCAGAATAGTGGTTTCAGACTGGTTGAAGAAAGGTGGAATGAAAGGAAACTCCAAAAGGGACAGTAGAACAGAGGGAGCGTGAAGGTGCAGATTTTGAAGAATATAAATAAATCCGAAGGTCATTGGAGAAGGCATGGAGACGAGGCTTGACTCCCCAGCAGACAATTTTAGAAATGGGTTCCCAGTTTATACATATTGTAAGCTGTAGCGGGGGACAAGATAAATAAGATAGAATTTGAATGGAGAATAAAGCCATAATGCCAGCCAACTCTAATAATGTAGTTCCCCGACCCATCTAACTTGCTAAACTTGGGAAAATGAAGCATGAACTCTCAGGCAATGCATCACATTATAAATATTAACAAAAATGTTTGAAGACCTGGTAGGAGGACGATGGTTGTGGAGCTGATGGTCTGTTTTCACCACATCTTGGTGGGGGCCTTGTCACAGCTTTGATGTTCTTGACATGCTTCCTAGCATAAAGGTAGAGACGGCAGTAGATGCCAACCATTACCAAACACGGCAGGTAGAATGAAACGCATGAGGAGACAACAGCATATGTTGGACTCAAATCCAGTGCACAACTTGGAAGCTGCTCAGCCTCGCCAATGTCCGGCGGCTCTTCTGGCTTATCGGCTCGATGAAGTCCCAAGGAAATGGGCACAAAAGAAATCAAAGCAGCGAGGATCCACACGACAGCTATTACACCAAGAATGCTTCTTTTGTTAACCCAGCGACCATACCGCAGAGGATCTTTGATATGAACGTAGCGGTCCAAAGATATTGCTGCCAGGTTCAGAATAGAAGCCTGCAATAATGGAGACATTGATCAGGGAACGTAAATAACCAACATGTCAATTGTACACCACACACCAGTCTACAACCCATCCTTTCAGTTTTCCAATGTACGTAGGAGGAGGCGGAAGTCATCACAATCAGGGGCTTAAGCCACCATATCTTCCTCTTGGGAAATCCAAAGGTATATCCCATTTTACACAACTTTATTTGTCACGCCATCCTTGAATAAATTTTTCTGTGTGGACATAGTTCAGCAAGTCATCTTGCATCTGGGAATATACCCGCGTTCACCTTTATTTATCCTTGTTTGTACATATTATTATTACACTTTTACTTGAATGTTTTTCGGGTTTGCAAAAAAAGACTTTCACCGCTTTCTCTAAAAAAATATCTAGCTTTATAAGACTAAAATGTTCACGAAATGCAGATATCGAGAGTTGGAAAAAGACTCTTACCGTGGAGCACATGACATCGAATGCAATCCATGTGTCGCAAAATTGTTCTCCAAATATCCAGTAACCAAGCAGATCATTAACGCCTGCAAAAGTCATGACAAGACATGCCACGAACATGTCTGCGATCGCTAGGGATACAATGAACAGGTTTCCTATCCTTCGGAGCGAACGTTCCGTTGCAACTGCGATGCAGACGAGAGCGTTTCCCACGATGGAAGTGATGATCATCAGAGACAGAAAAACCCCTGAAAAAAGAAAAAAAACAATCAGAGTAATCCAGGTAGTCTGTATCTGTAAATATCAAACTATCTTGAATGTGTAGAGGTATGCATGAATGTATGCATTTTTATAAATTATATGCATTTTAGCCTGCTACCCGTACAGGAGTAACTTTACATTTTCAGACCTCTATTGCAACCCAAATCTGTTGCAGTTTGCAGTAGGGATTGGTATTATAAAACTGTTAAGAAATACACATTCTCAAATATCTGCTGAATATTTTATTTTATGGTGAATTTAGATTTACATTAAAAGGAACAAGTGGAAAACTACGCAAGAGTATTTATACTGTTAAAATGGTACTACAATCTATTTCATGCTCCTTGTTAGCCCTCCAATAAAGCAGACATTGGCTAGATTGCTGGATCATACAAATTGTAATGATGATGTAGAGCACGGAAAACTAACACTTTTAAATCCTTCTGCTAAGTGTGTGATAAAACATCATTAAAAGCTTTCCATTCCTGAACATTTCAATCTCCGTGAGCATAATCTTCTTACCAGAGCTTCAAAAGCTGATGCTCAACATTGATATGAAAACAGGGAACACTGTATATTATATGCGTCAGTCATCTAAGACTACAAGCCAAGTGCTTCTTCCTTTTCCTATCTAGATTGTATATTTAATCAACTAGAGAAAGAAAGAAGTAAAAGGGAACGAGTAACAAATAATTTGAATGCTTCGAGATTGTTATGGTTGCGTATAATCTAAGCCTCGAAGTAAATAGCCATGCAATTATAGATGAGCACACACATCTTTGTGAAAGCATGACAATGTCCTTTACTCCATGGATTTTAATGAACCCTTGTCTAGCCAAGTTGAAAATTAGTGATTAGTAATATTCCAGATGAGCCCGTGAACGAAAGATGCAACTTTTGCGTACCAAAGAAAGGACTCGTAGTATCAGACAGAGCTATAATGGATCTAAATTTTTACGCAAAAACTGAGGATTTCATATTTTGTACCATCATTTTCAGCACCAGCATAAGTTTCATCCATTTAGAAAGATAGGGTTGTTTCAATTTTAATGCCATATTGTATTGTGCATTACTATAGAAATATGAGAAGAACATGGGATTCCAAAACTTTACCATTCTGGTTAATATCAGAATGAATTATGAACTCTTTAATTGTCAACAAATTCCTGCCATTGCTTTCGTATTTTTCTATACTTTAACCTTTTTCTCAGCTTTAAATGACATTTATGTCTACTTAATAACAAATTTATGCTCACCTATGATAAAAAAAGGTTGAAGTATATTTAAATGTAAAACTTCACTGAATTACTTGAAAAGGAAAAGAGTGTAAACCTGGCAGAAACTCGTATAAATTCTATAAATGGAATTAATTAGGATTAAGCATGGCAGCAGGGATCAACTTTCTTTGAATTCCATTTCACATTTGGCACTGGGAAAGCCAGTCTTTCATTAATTGAGAAAGTGAAAACGAACACTTCAGTCATTCCATTCGACTCGAACCCAATGACACAAAATTACAACCACCCCTACTTCTGCTGCTGGTGAATACCCCTACTAAAAATGCTATTCTGTCACTACAACTAATCTCCACTTAGGAGGAATTGTTAATGAACGAATTTTAAGTGCTCTTAGAAGTACGCATAAATAAAATAATGAGTTCACGACAGACATGCATTTGATGTCGTTGAAAGAATGTGTAAATGTACATTATACCCAAGCCAACGTTGTATGGACCCCAAATTGCGGAATGGAGCTCAATGTAAAGGGCAGATTGTTTTACAATAAATGAATTTTCATCTGATTTTATTTCACCCATATAAGGATATCACGGTCAATGATGTATCTTTCGCATTGTAGTAATCCTCATGACAGTCACGTTTCGTTATTGGATAACCTCTGGTAATACATGAATGTCACCAGTATTGCGCAAATGAGATAGTTAACACGCCAAATAATATTCTATAAAAGCTGCTAAAATGAAATTTATATGACCAACTGATAATTCAGCATAATAAAGTAACCTAAGAGTGTTTCAATGAAGTTTCTTCACTTTTGTGTGCCGTGTGCATCTCCCCCACGCAATTGAATACCGGGAGGCAAAACTTGAGAAGTTTTTCCAACTAAATTACCATAGAAAACTTGAGCCCCATTCGTGAAAACAGATAAAGCAATGGAATGGCGTGAATAAGAGAGAATTATTTCAGAGACCGAAATGCTAAACTCATCATTTGACAGACGAGAGGTACTTTGACTTTTTACTTTCAGCTGGTTTTCACTGTAGCTCTCGCACATAAACTAAATGAGGAAGCGGAACCCCATAAAAGCGTATAGAAAGCTGACCATCTCCTTGTTTAAATATTTCAACCATTGTAATTGCTCAACTTTCTATATCAATCTTGAGCTAAAACTTATCTAAATTACGGCTCCTAGTTGCTACTAGCACCCGATAATAAAGCTAACGAAACACCCACAAAAGAAAGACAAACTAACAACTCTGTGTTCGTGTTGGGTAGCCAAAAACACATTGTTATGGTATGGCCAAATACTCTGGTTGTAGCGACGGAAAAAATTGTTCTTTGGTGAGTTTTCCACATTTTTCATTCAACGGTGTGGTACAAAGAAAAGTTATTTTGCTGTAAAGTACTGTGATACTGGGAAACCTAGCTATTAACTAGATCAGAATCATCCAAGTTTAAAAATATAATTGTGCTGTTGTAAGCGTTAACCACTGGTGCTGAACAGGCTTCATAGAGAAAAGGAGCAAGTGAGTCGTGCAATTCGTCGATATCTATTTTGGCTTCTTTTTTTACTGACGTTGGTTTGAGAACGTGTCTCCCTCCCACGGTCATGCTCTTCCTGAAAATAAAGCTAGAAAATATCCATTTTTAGTTTGTGGCTCCACTTTGAATAATGCCAAGGATGGGGAGTCTGTGTAAAAAAGAAAGAGACGCACATGCCCGCTCATGCACATAATAAATGAATGAACTCCAACATAGTTTGGCTATTTAGATTATTTAGATTTTACAACGATAAGAACAGTGTCAGCGGTAAAGCAAAGTGCTCTGGGTTAACCAGCATTTTGGCACTCCGACAGTACCAACACGGTGTTATATTCTCCGAGAAAAAACTATACACATTATTACTTTCTCCAAGGTAAAGGTTGGCATGTTCTTGCAGGGTCCACAACTCTACAACTTTTCTTTAACAATAGTCCTAGTTAGGAAGGTTCGCAAACTAAATTTGAAGAGATGAAAATAGTTAGGTAAAACGAAGAAAGGGGTATACTTCTTTCCTCGAATCTTCTTTAGCCCGTCTCTTGATGTTTTGGTGAAAAGAAAACTTGGTACTTGCACACCAACCAAACCACCACCATTTATGCAAAGCACATACATGACGTCTAGGTGTAAATAGAGACCTTCAAGAATCTGTGATGGGATGTGATACAGTTTTTACAGGTAATTTTAACTTTTATAAAGTCTTTGTAATATATACACAGTTTGAGGAGACGGCAGAAGCAGAGAATTGCCAACTTTTCCTACCTCGCCCGTGAGTCAGACTTCATCAGCGTGTTATGAAAGGAGAAACCCTCCTTTTCTTCTTTAGTGTATGTAATTTAAAGATACCAACTAGAATGAGAGGGAATTTGGTTGAGCAATGAAAAATCTGGAATTCCCATATGACGGCTAAGAAAATTAAGGAACGCTACCTGAAATTTAGGTACACCAACACCAACCAACAAGCTTCATTATTTGATGGCTGACTCCTCAGCCCAGCTTTGCTACACACTTGTCACATCATCAACATCATCTCTTTCTCTCTTGGCATTGTTTTAGCACCTATTATTTTCTCAAACTCTCGAGGGAAAATAAATGCAACACTATTGAACATTTCAGCGTCGTCTTCATTCTCCACCAACGTGGAGCTTCTCGTCCAGATCAATATTTCGGGTGGGAAGAAACAAGTTTTGAAGGATGGAATATTGCATAAAAGTAATCATTTTAGAGGCACCAACTCTGTTAAGACGAGGAGGACAAGAGGCTTTCTTCTGGATACATTTAAGGTTCGTGATTGGATTCATATATCAGTCATGTCATGATGATGATGGAGAAAAATTTGTTTCATTGTCTCGCTTCTCGACTTACTTGGAAGAGGAGACGATACACATTTTGCTGCTTTTCTTCTTATACGCCATAGAGTGATATAGCCAATAAAAGGCTTCAGATCTATGATTTTGATGAGACTAGGCATGGAACTTGCAAATCTCGTCTTAAAAACAAGATTACTATGTACATAATATATGCTGATCCAATACACTCAATGGAAAGTGGATGGAAGGAGGAGGTAGACAACCAAAGGACGTTTCCTCCAGACAAGATACAGTTGCCAAAACAGAGTGAATGCACGATTACGGGATAAACCGCAACACAATTTCCACTTAATGAAGTTTTGTAAATGTGATAAGATTTATTGTATGTATCCTCAGCATGGAGGTTTTCATATATCATTTCTCCTCTTCCCTTCCTTTCCAATTTGTGAATTACGATTAAGTAGTTTGTAGTGTCACTTTGGGAGTGATAGTAAAACATGATGCTAATAGCTCAAACTTATGTCCACCAACGGAGTCTTATAGATTGGTAGGGATATGAATCTGAACATGGTGATTCATGTATGTTGTTATGTCAATTTTCTCATGGGTCTGGTAAACGCTAACTTGCTATGTATGCTCTTCTCCGTGTATACTAAAAGTTTGATAATTTTCTGGTCCCACGACGTACTTCGCTTGAGCTCACTCTCTTGCACCCACCTTCTAGCTGGCCTAGTCCCACTTTCCCATCAAGTTTTTCCGCTATTCTTTTCCATTTTATGAAAAGTACAAAATAACGTATCCTTTTTTCCTCCAACCAAACTGATACGGATTACGGTTGTATGCCTTTTGAGTGACTGGGTAAGTGAGTGACTATCTTTTTTCCGTCATCTTCTTATCCACTTGAAGAAATGCAAATTGAATGCTTTGCCATCGCCCCAAATATATTAGAAAAGTTTTACAACAGCTGAGGTAGTGGGCTTGCTCTTGCTCCAACTGAACAAGTCAGTTGTTCCGCCACGCTTTCACTTTTCCTGCTATAGGGAAAGCAGCCTACGTGCACAAAACTACAGTTTTCTTTCTGACGGTTGGCCCTGACTAACATAAAAAAGGCGAGGGGAATAGATGAAGACAAGAGGAAAGGAACCAAGTGAAAGCGGATTCTCGATTTTAAGAGTTAATCAGAGAAGTTGAAAAAGAATGCAAGATTAATAAAGTTGTTGAGAGGCTTAAGATGATATATGCGTGTCTAGTGCCCCAAAAAACGAAGATATATACCTAAAAAAGATGGTTGTCTATAAAGCATTTATAAATCCGGAAGAAAAGGGACAGGGGCAAGGCAGAGCCCATTGCTAAGATAAATTTTTTGCTGCCATTGTATTGGTCTCGACAGTAAGAGGGGTTTTGAGATAACAACCCGTTTTCATATTCACTCTGTTTGAATCCTTAACTAGCACGGAAAACATCCAATATTATGCTACGGAGTTGCAGTTATCTTGTTCCTTTACCTGCTATCATACTAAACCGACACTGGCGTAAATTTTCCGTGCATTTAACGGACCATGACAAGATTTCGTTTTCTCTCAAAGGAAATTGGAAAATGGGCGTTGACTACTACTGGGGAGCAGTTCTCACCATCCGTATAACAATGGTCTGTCAAGAAAGTAGTACCAATAAAAATAATATAGCATGACTGACTAGTGATGCCTAAATTTGATTGCATTCTTCATTGCTTAAATCAAATTAATCCCCTCCACTATCACGATGAGTAGGCTGCTGCTACATGAGCTCACATCACTCACTAACTGCTACGAAGAGAAAGAGAGTGTGGGCGAAGTGAGAGTGATGGATGAAATGGAACACTCTTTGAGCCTTTCCTTCTGTAGTGGGAACACCCATATCATATGATATAGCTTATTAGACTTGATGTTGCTATCAGTGCTCAATCAAATTAAATAGTTACATGCTTAAGTGTTTTTAAAATGCTTTCTGGGGGATAAAGTGGGTAACTGGGTGTACTCAAAAAAGTTCTATTACAAAGGTTGCCTATAGTTGTCAAAGTTTGTTTATAACACAATAAAATTTAGAGCCATTCATACAGGTTTATTTTATGACTATAGCTGGTACGTCTAGACGGTTGTGCAAGAAAAACAACGTAATGTAACGTAGCAATACCATAGGGGAATTACTAGTCATCAAATTTACATATAAAGATGGATAAATAACCTTGGAAATATCTACGGACTTATCATTTCAGTACAAAATCTCAAACATTTGTGTTTATTTTCATTCATAAGTTTCAGGGTGAAAGCCAAAGTGCAAAGTTTTTAGCTCATATTCATCTTTCCATTTACACGAAATAGTGTCAATATTTCATTGCCATTATGTACGCTTTGAATTGAAATTTCAATACACTGTATATGTGGCCATTGATGAAACTGTCCGATTGCAACTTTATTGGAAGGATTATGACGTAACATTTGTACGCCGATTCAAGTGTATCTAAAACCACATATGACGCTAAAATGAAATACTTTGCACACAATATTGATTCTCAATCTCAGTCGCCATGATACTTACCCCTTGTGTAGAAAGTTACGCCAAAATAAGTTTCCATGTGTCATTCACAGAATTGCAACATACTCTTTATCTACTTTTTAGCGTGGCATTTAAAACTTTTGGAGGAAATCCTTATAATGCTTTAATCCGTTTTTTCATGTGTTAGCCATATAGTACAACATTTGACGAAAGGATGACGGATTAAAAATGATAGACTGTGTGATAGTGGCACTTGACATTTAACGGTGAAATTAAAAGTTGTAAGTAACTTAAAGCTGTACCAGTTGGGTCAAATATGACGCCTTGCTGTGATTTAGTAAGATTTTTAACAAACAATACTCGAATGTATTTTAAAAGCACGAAATACTGACTTCGCGTTTTAAGAATTAAGCAAATATAAACAACAGAACAAGTAATCACCATCAACAATTCTGGTACTAAATCTGCGGTCCAATCTATGTTTCAGGACAGTGTGACCAACCTATTCATGAGTCTGCATGAATGAGCTGTTGGCTAAATTTATCGGGTCAATTTAATTTAGTTTTTATGTCAATGCATAAATGTGTGTTGCGAATATTCGTCACGGTCAATGAATTTGCGAAGAATATAATGTTTAACAGAGCAAGTCTCAAACAACGAGCAAATGAAATACGCCTCACCGATTCAGTCTGAATATCGGATCATAAATGCTGCTAAATGAAATAAAATTTCGGATTATTTATCAAGAAATACTTTGTAAAGAAAATGATTCATAAACTCAACAAACCAGTCCCTCTGCTGCAGATATTAAACAACGGGTTTATTACCCTTGCAGTATTTATTACGCAAATTCTTCATTTGAAACCTGCGGTAAAACCAATTTGTTTTTCACTCCAGCCAGAATGGAAATAGGAATATACGGTATCGAGTAGGGAGAGAGACTGTCCATGGAACGTAATTCAATTAAATGTGTTAATGTATCCAGAGAGTAATTCGCACGTTTCTACAAATCATTGACGTGAAAATTACGTACGACCTGTCTAGCTGGCGATCTAATAAAGAAAGGGTGTTCCACTAGCAAGCTAAAAAGTAAGAGGAGACCCCACGGTAAAGCAGCTCTACGCCTAATGATACATTTTCATGGTAGAGAAAATACAAAGACAGATTTTATTTCCCTCATAATGTGTTTTGCAGATATTTCCCACAGAATTAAATAGTATTTATGTGATCTTTCCCAACAAAAACCTGAAGATTATGGGGAGAACCACGCGGAAAATATTTCTGCAATGACAATAATATGTGTGTGGAGCAAGAACGTGGTGAAAATTACTCCATTACAATTTCTGGCAAATAAAAAGGGAGAATTAGACAGGCACACAACACTGTACAACCGTTCCAGTTGTGATGGGAGACCAAAATAAACAAAAGAGAAAGGTCTAAGTGTCGAAAACAAGACTGTATTGTAGAACGAGAAGAAAAAAAACTTTTGTGAAGCATCGACTTGTAAAATTTTCTACAGTCCTGGACTCCTAGACATAGTCTGGCTCTGGCCAAAGAGAAAATACAAACGGGTTTCATCAGTATGTGGAAGAAAAAAGAGTGTGTTAAAAAAGCTCTCTCCGAGAGAAAAGAGATAGCTGCATTGCTTTGTGGTGGTGGTGTGTGCCAGCTTGCAAGTTTTCTACCACCGACCGATGAAACCTGCTGTTGCTATACTGATGATACATGTCAAATCCCACTCTCTTTCTGCGTGTTCCTTAAAGTCAGTGTGGTGTCAGTAGACGTTTTGTTGGAAACCAGGAGTCATTCCTTTGTACTCTTCTTAAACTGGGAGAGCTTGACTATCACTCTAATGTTTTTTGATGTTCCCTTCCTGCATTGTTATTATATCGAGCTCAGCTCACTACAAAAAAAATGATACGTATCATCCAATCGGAGAACTGACACTTGGTGCCCAAACCTCTCTGGCTGCTTACCTTTTTTATGCTGAGAAATCCGGTGTGTACACAAGTTTAGAGCCTACCGTGAAATTCTGTGTCAAAAAACTTCTTTTCGCGAGTTCTGCTTCCCACAGAAAAAGTTGAAATCACAGTTCTTCAGCCCAACCAGTACTTGGAAAGATTTGATTTTTGCCCATGCTTTCACCCACCTTTCACCGCTTTCTACTTCTTTCCCCTGTAAATGTATATGTGGTTAGGACTAATATAGTGACTCTCCCTCTTCTGCTATCATTTATCTTTTAATTGTACACTGTGCATTCAAAGTAACATGATGATATCAAGAATCAGAACTTCATTTCTTTAGTTTTATTCCAGTATTATTCAATAAAATTTTAAAGCATGTGAAAATGTGAGCGCAAGCTTGCAAACTTCGTTTTGCATTTTAATTTGTTTCAGACGAGGCCAAACTACTGTTTTTGTGCGGCGTGACGACAGTACCGAAGAAACCTTTGCCAATTTTATATCAGATATTAAAACACCCACACTGTATGATTCTTCAATATGTGGAAACATAAACGTTAGTAACGGAGTGGACGTGATTGCAAAAGCTCAACCGATGATAATGATGTGAACTTGGAGTTTGTTGGTAGGAAAGGAAGGAGACATGAAAAAACCAAAAGGGGTAAAAAGGAGGTTATCAGATCGACTATAAAAAGAACGCTAACAAAGACCACACGGTGATTTTCCATCTCAATCTCAATTTGAAACTAATATGAGACTGAAAGCGGTTTCAGTAACAATGCAATGAATGGTATAAGGGCAGTGAGACCTTTTTGAATCCATATATCTGTCATAGGCGATCAGGATACCTATTTTGTTTCAAACACAGACCCTGTTTAGACAGCTCTCTATCCAAATTGGAAAGTTGGCTTATGTGCCAGGCATACACCTATTGCATATGCCTATGGACGTGGAAATATACCTGTTTTCAATCTGCAGTTAATGGCTCCCTTTCATGTGGACAAATTCTTTCAATTACTTTCAACAAGCTTCATGCTCAAAATGTGTTCTTCATGATTTGCTACCCTCTCCTTTGGTATTTTTCATCACTCCTCTTCAAAACGGGCTTTCTGTCCTCTCCAAATACAAACAACAAAAGAATGCATAGGAAAAACATTTCGGTTTTCCTCCAAAATATATATAAGGCTTGTACATGCATACAAAGCTAAATAAATAAATGTAAATGCATTACTTCCACTCCCTGTGTCACAAATACATGGAAAATATGAAGTGGAAATGGGTATGAACGTGCTACCCTCCCTATTTGTTGGGATTGTTTGATCATCAGGCTACTTTAGAAATAGAAAAAGTGACATAAAAAGAATGTCACGGAGTAAATATGTCGACATAGTTTTATCTTTTATACTTCGTTCCCATCTTTTCAGCGTCTTACTATCAATTTTATCAAGCTTCCAGTTTCCTCTTATCTTTTTCATTTTTCTTATCCAGCCTCCCATTTCACGGTTTTCACGAGCTACCGAAATAAGTTTGGCACTGGACAAATGAATGGCCGAAAGTCGAGCGAACTCACAGTGTAAAATTTGAGAACATGCGTGTATAGAAATATTTTGAACAATGATGGGATGCAAGATGAAAACTTTTAAATGAGAAAAGCTGAATGCGTGAGTTTTTCATTAGCCAACCTAGACCGTCTACTGGTATCATTTTTCCATCCTCGGAATGTGCGTAAACAGTTTGGAACTCGATATGCATCTTCAGATACATATATGGTATATTTTTCTTTTAATTTTCCAACACATAAAAATGAACGGTTGGTGGAAATGTGAAAGTATTTTCCCCAAGGTCCAAGCTCTCCTCGCCACGTGTACGAACTGAATCATAGAATTTCTCAAGACAGTGGATTTCTTTTGGTATCATCTAGTGTCTGATGAAACGATTCATGCATGTGCACATTCAATATTGTGTGCTCGCCTGAAGGAGCCCGGGTTCAAAGATGCACGTTGTTCCATTCTGGGGAACCCGAAAAACTGGTTACTCCAACAGTACTAAGATTGTATGAAGACCTTGTGGGATGCACATATACATTGAACATTTGAAAAGGATTGCATTCACTCTTCGTGAAACCTACATGAAAGGCTCAAAGGGTCCCTCGATTTCTTTAAGCTTTTTATGCTCACATTACTGAATTACGAATCGACTTTAAGTAACTCGAACATACAAGGGAAAGGGTGGAAACTGTTCAAATTGATTTGAGTAAGGTAGAAGTACAAAATGTTGGGTTGCTCTTGAACTGGTCAGCAGATGTCGACGTCCGCCTTCTACGTACGTGAGCAGACGTCCCCCATTTCGAGCATGTTTGAGTACGCCAAAGTGAAATGATTCGGAGGAGAGTTTTAAACGCATAATCAGCAGGAGTAGTCGTGGCAGCTTTGCCTGGAGAATATCAAAGTTCTGTTCTACCACCACCACTTTCACAATACTAGAAAAAACCCTTACGAATCACAAATGCAAGGGAAAGGCGTCCAGTGGAGTTGTAACTTGTTTGTTTCAAAAT
>JAQGAP010002850.1:0-13899 GCA_034697805.1 Orchesella bifasciata | reverse complement strand
AGTAGCCACACTTGGATTTGTAAGAAAGTAATGAAGTAGGTAAACTCGAACGGAGTATTGGAGGAAATGCCGTCTTCAGTTCAGAGGGGTTACAGAAATATAGACCATGCGAACACACGCGTGTACTTTCCATACCAGAAAACCACAGGTTGAGCTAAAAATTATGGATACACAATAATACACATACGATACCTTGGGTATAAAGCGTGCCATGTGCTGTTCAAATGCGGAACACTAGTAACATCTTTAATATTGTTTATGAAATAACAAAATGTATATCTTTCTCGCTGCTCAATGCAATGACGTATCTAACTGGACGCGTTAATGCAAGTTTAAAGGATCATCTTTTGGAAAATGATGAAACACACGTGGCATGGAGAACCTCAATTTCAAACAAAAAGGGGTCTATATACAAAAATTACTTTCCATTTTCACGCATACAGTATGGATAGATATTTGGAAATGTGTGTTAAGTACCTCTGCACACTTCGTGAAGAAGGAATGTGTTATACTATTTAAATATATCGTAACTTTTTCTCGGTTTCATCTTCACCAGTCTGTTTCCGTTCCGCAGAGAAAACAGAGCAGACATATGCATGGATGGAGGCAAGTGATGATATGATAATCTTTGTTGATGCAACACAAATTTACTGTTTTATATAATACCCACATTGTATATCCATATAAGCATGGCGAGTATAGACATATAGTATGGAATATAAATATAATACTACTGTAGTGACTAGTGTGTCAAGGCAGCCAGGACGAAAGAGCAAGGAACTCTTTTGGTTTGGATTCCTTGCTCTTCTTCTCTCTGGACTCCTGTACATAAAGTGAACTACATTTTTCCAACGTGCCATATGTAACATGGGAGCTCTGCATAGCCTACAGACTGGCACTGGGTTACACAAAACATAGAGCTCACGTGTGTGTTCTGATATAACTCTGCCATATGCACTGCTTGGTAGTAGTGAGAGAAGTGACGTATATTCCACCACAGACGTATCCAGCTACACACCCCATAGAAGTTCTCCTGGTCTACCAACAGTTATGCATTACTACATACGTATAGCATATAAATATGTACATATGGAAGGCAGGAGAAGAGAGCAATGTTTTTGAGGACAAAGTCGGGCAATGCCCGATAGAGAGGTTTGTGTGTCAACTCCGTTTGTCTTTTTCCAAGTTTAAGTAGGCTGAGGCTGAGGCTAGGCCGATCTCATATTGTATTGCTTTCGTGTGTACTATATGTAATGTACATTACGTTCAAAGCATAACAAGAAAGGAAAAAGGGCTGCTGAAAGTTGAGTGTTTTTGGAACACCCTTTTCACTCCTTATGGAATTATATAGCATGGAACCAAGTACTACTGTAGAAATAGTAGTAGCAATGAATTGGTACACATTTTCTTGATGACGATGATTTTGTGATGTTCAATGAGCTCCTCTTTTGTCCGCATTTCAGGAAAAAATAGGTATGTAGGTAGGAAGGTTATCGTTCGACTTTGTGTATCCCTATTTTTCTTTTGTCACAATGGGAAAGCATTAGATTTGGACAGCTCTCCGGAACGCTTTTACTTTTTTTCTCTGATGCTCTGCTCTGATTTCGTGATTTCATTCTATGTAAGTAAGTGGCAAAAACGATGTCTCCTTTATCACCACACTGCAGGATGCTTTCTTGCTTTATGGTTAAAACGGAAATATCATTATAATCTGAAAAGTTATAAAAACATCAAGATTATGGTTTCATTACGTAGTCTTGTCCAAAAATTTATGGTCCGACTTTGCATACATAAATGTTCGTAATATTTGCATATTTGGATGTATTACACCCATAAATCTTCAAGACTAAAATATCTGTAATAAGAAGTAAGGTTATTTCGCGTATAGTATATTCAGTTTATGCTAGACAAAATGCTTTCTTGAAATTACTGGAGCATGTAACTATCGGGGAAAAACACAACAATACAAGGTGTTTGCTGTGAGACATTGTTGAGAAATTTTTGTGTGTCATGTCACAATAAAAATGAATATTCCGTACAGTTAATGGTACTTGAAATGGGCAATAAGCAGAACTTGTTGGCGTTGCGTACAGCAAAATGTATTTACAAAGGACGCATTGTTGTGCTATTGTGTGTCTACTCATCTACTGTAGCTATGTACTGCGTGTTGTGTACATGTGTGAGTGTGAGTATGACCCAAACTTAGATACTGCATGAACGTGAATACAAAGTCTCCGTATATGTGTGCAAGTATTTATGTACACTTTGGTGATTTTGATGTTATTAGGTCATGTCATGCGGAAGAGAAATACAGAGAACTTATTACCTAAATCTATACACAAAATGATGATGATGTTTCAGACATGTATGTGCATAATGTTAAGGTATATAGGTTTTCATGTTGACTAAAAGCTTCACTTTCAATGCACTTGCTCCCTTTTCGTCCACAGATATAGAGATATGATGATATTTGAACTAATTTCTGTTTTCCACTTGAATTTTATTGCTTAATACAATTCAAAAATGAGATTGAAGATTGACTCACCAGACCATTTTCTATGCCGAAGGGTGTAGGCGAGACAAGGAAAGGTGTGCTGATAGTTTTGTTTACCTTTGTTTTACACTGTTGGTGATGATGATGCACATGGTTTTGTAATCAAATCACCAACACATTCAATCAATTTTTTAGGTTTGTAGATCTCAGCACAGAAAGTAAAACAAGGATGAAGAAAGCACGTCCTCAACAAATTCAAACAGAATTCGCATGCATACGTTAGCACAAAAAGGAGCGATTTCATTTTAAAAAGAAAACTTGAATCTCTACTCAAAGTTGTTCTACAGTTTACGGCTTCCTGCCAACCAGATTCACTTTTCATGATTTCACTTTGCTCAGAAAAATCACTTGGCCTGGTTATTTAAGCTCAGCATTTATATGAGAAAAATGTGGAAATACAAGTTTATTGTGATAGGCCGCAGTAGACTCATGATGATGATAATGATGTTGATGCGTAGTGCACACTTTTGAAAGACATGCTTTGAGGAGATATGCCATATTAAACAAGTGCATTTAATGCTATTGTTGTATAGGTAGGTATGAAATATGTTATTATTTTCTAGCAGGGATTTTTCTCACTGTTTCCTATCCTTTAAGTCTTGGTCTGGTATGCAATGTATGCAGTAGGGCGTTAATAAGGGCACCGTGAGTTATTACAGCTCATCATAAATGAAGTTGTGTGCTAGAAATGAGAGTAACGTTGAGCAAACGAGAGCGAATTGAGTGTAATGTGCATGTTTGTAATGCACCAACACATTGCTAACAATTAGAATGATAATGCAATGCCTGAGCATGTATGTAGGTTTCATTCAGTGCATCTTCACACCATATCTGGGCTCTCACAAGAATTTTGCAAGCCATTAACATTGGCACAAACATTATTATCATCTTGCTTGCACATGAACATAGTAGTAGTAGATTTTGCAGCAGAATGTGATGTGGGGATAACGCTAAAAATGCAAGTTTTACTTAAAGAGGAATTGTAGGTTTTTAGGTTTTCGAGTACACTACATGCACATATGAGCGTAAATAGTATCAAAATGATCAACTTTTAGTTTCCTTATCAGCTCAGCCATGGCAGTTGGAGCTACAAATAATGCATGTTTATAAAATGATGTACCTCCACTGCTATGAGCTCACCATTGTTGTTTACATGAAGTGCAATAAACAACGGTGAAATGTGAAATGCATGCGTTTTTTTTCACAAAGTAACATAAGGATTTGTACATAGGGCACGCATGATTATGTGGTACACATTTTGATTTCAAACACGACCAAGCAAATTAAGTATTCATATGAAGACCCTCATCTATGAATGAAAAGTGTTGGTTTAAGAGTGAATCCGTCAATGCAATGTGAGACCAGACCACAAATGATGATGATGATGATGATACCGATGAGGTTGTATTCGATTCGTACATGCATACTACTTACCATACACAAGAAAGCCGGTTGTTGAAGAGGATATTATTTGAGGTTGCTGAAGCTGAAGCCTTACTTACTTTACGTACACATTATATGCATCAGTATATTTTGGGCATTCTTGAGCATGGGATGCATGCATGTGGCTGAGGAACACAAAGCTTGAAAGCACTAGCTCAGTTTCGTTTTGGCTGCTGCTGATGTAGCAGCGTGCTGAAAAGGTTGCTGTGAGCTAAGCAAACCTTATATATTTCTCATTCTGTCTCAAGGATTTCTTCGTGAGGAAGTTGCGAAGAGCAAGTGATTGTGTGATTGGATTTTGGATTCTATGACGTGTTCATAGCTTGAGGATATATATTTTAATACAAACACGAATTAGCAGATTGGTTTTGTGGCTGGTGACATATTTAACGAAAAATTATTTAGTGTGACGTTCTCAAGTAAGTTCAAAATGAATGTGTCGCAGTGTTAATAAAATTGCATGGCCTTGGGTGGCTTGGCTTGGTTTTGCTCATGGTATCATATCGTCATATCGTGCTGCTGTGAAACCGGATTTTCTCTGAGAACTTGAAGAAATATCTATCATATCATAATATAACACACTTTTCATCTTCATGATTGTTTTTTGCCTAAAATCTAAAAAAAAAGTGGTTTAAAACCGCATTGAAAGTAACAACTGAATTTCCAAAAGCACAATAATAATTTGTATTGGCTTGGTCATGTATGATTTAGCCAAGAGGATCATCATCATGCAAATGAGAATTCAGAATAAAAAGACGGAATCCTAATGATTGGAGTAAAAAAAAAGACGGAAATCCTTGTGATTTTTTGTGATGATGATATGGGAAGTGATGAACAAATCTCATTGGCATTACATGTTCCATTACATTAGGCAGTAATACGAATGATATTGAGTGAGGCATGGATTTGTGGAAAATTGCGATGTTCTTTTTTAGGCAGATTTTTTTTTATCCTATGAATTAAACGTGTACCTAACTGTATCACTATGAATATCAGTTTTACGTTCATGTTAATATGTATTTCTCTTCTCTATGTTTTGTGCAGGCAGACTGTAAAGGAGCAAAAAAAGCAGCAGGTTGACCTTACCAGTGACCTTTGACAAAGACAAGGAAGCAACATCCACAACCATCCACGTAGAGGAACACAACGTGCTCTCTTCATTTGGCATTGAGTCTTGAGCGATCATCGCGTGAACACATTGCGCTATACGTATCCTCTACTCCCTTTTGCTTTGGATGAGCATCAGTCTGAAAACTACATGAACTTGATGAGTGAGCACAACAAAGTTACTGTAAAACAACAATCCTCCTCGTCTCGACTCTTGTCGTTAAAAGTGAATCGAAAGTGAAGTACATTTTTTCCTCAACAAAACACAATTATCACCGTTGTGCTACTACTCGCTGTCGAGAGTAAAAAGTGGATCTAGTGAAATGAACTAGATTTTACAAAAGTGGGAAAGGAGACTTGATCGCAGATAATATACAATTGGATTATTATTATTATTGTGCATTGTGAAAGTAAACCTGAAATCATCACAGTTGCCGTTTGTGTAAACAATTAAGTGCGTTGAGAGCAAAACAAAGGAGAGGTGAAACAAGTGGGTGGATGGCAAAACGGCTTCAAATGCATGAGGAGGTTGCATTTCAAAGAGAGTGAAATAGTAATATATAATGGATTACAAAAATACACGAAGTGGTGGTGCGATACTGATAATGCAAGGAGAGAAGAACTCAAACACAAACGGCGAAAGCATTCATTGGAATAATCAAGAAGACAATTATTGTGGTCGCAAGGACAGCAATGCAACAGTTGCAGTGAGAGGAAAGTGCATTGAAGAAGAGGTTGAAGCAAGGAAGGCTATTGTGTACTTGTGGAGCAGCGCGACATAAGTGGACGGTGACCCAGAAGAAGGGGAAAGCGATCTGCTTTTCGTAGTCGCTTGGTCTACAAAGCTTGTCCTACATTCGATATTAAAAGCATCTCAACTTTAACAAGTGATTTTAACCTGAACTTGTGAGTTTGTGTGTGGGATATAAAACATAATGGAAGTTTTAATTGAAAAGAAAATGATTGATGAGCCCGTGATGCAATTAGTAGACCACCACGGAAAACCATCTCCACCAACGGAACTGGAACCTAGTGAAGAGTTTCCTATTCTATACGGACTTCTCACAGCTCCCAAGTCCTTTAAACCAAAAAATAGTGAAGAGTTGCAGTTTTTGCCCCATGAACTTAGTGGTTGTAATGGTGTAGTTATGGGTAGAGTACAGTTGATGCAAAGTCGGCCGGTGGCTGACAGCGACATAATCTCAATGGAGGAGGCGGATAGCCAAAATCTGGATTTTTGTAGGGAAGACTCTGGGGCAAGTAGTAGGTCGTCGTCGTGTTCCCCACAAATGGTGGATAGCAGTTCGAATCTGAGCACTGCGGATGAGAATGATAGCCCTATATTTTTGAACTACTTAAGTGAACGTAGAAATAGAAATAGTCGAAGCGGCAATCGGGGAGATAGTATGTCTGATGATGAGTCTTCAATGGTTAGCAGTCCTGGTGGGAGTTCAGCTGGAGGGGATGAATGTTTGGATGATAACATTCCAACCTCAACTACTTCCGGTTTCAAGAGGAAAGCTTCAAGACTGGAAACTGCGATTGGCAATATTGTAAGACGCCGACGGGTACAAAAACGGGTTAGCCCAAATAGTAATAATAACAACAACAACAGCAGTATGTTATCGGTTCCAATCTCAATGGCACCATCATCCCCTACCGTTTCCACGACTTGTGTTGATCCACCTGCCCCGTCGTCAGCTTTGTCTCAGCAAAATAGTTCTCGTGGAAGGTCGGAGATTCTTGAACGGATTCTTCGTAGCTCTACCACTAATACAGTGAACAATCCACCGGCATCTCAACAACAGTTACAACCAAGTGGACGAGATAATGTTCCTCGAAACGAAGACAGAAGGAATAACGACACCAACAACAACAACAATGATGGTGGGTACGAACCATATGCCAAATTAAGGGATTTGCTGACCATGTCAGAAGACCAGCTTGTGAAAAGACGAAGAATAGAATATGGTTTGCCGAATAGTAACAATAACAAGAATGGTGGAGGAGAACATGGTGACACAGGTGGAAGAGGACGGGAGTTCTCTCCTCCACGGAATAACATTCTGGCAAGTTTGCTGCAGAAAGGCAGGCAGTTTGATCCACCTCGCGGGGGCAGATACCCTTTGGAAAACAATGCAGTCATAAGAAATAGCCCTGGAATTGTTTCAATTAATATAAACTTAAGTGATAGTAATGATAGTAGCAGTAGTAATGGTAATGATGAGCGACCTTACAAATGCTCCCTTTGTGATCTCCGTTTTAAGAAGCTGCCTCTTCTCAATCGGCATGTCAAGACACACAGTCACATTAAGCGGTACGTGTGTCGGTTTTGTTCTCATGCTTTCAAACGAAGTGATAACCTGTTGGCACATATGCGAACCAGCTGTAAAGGGATCAAAGACGCCGACGCAAAGTTTGCAGGAGGTGTGCGTCAGTCAAGTGGCACTCAAGGACAAATGATTCCCTCATTGCTTTCACCATCACCATCCTCTCTAAATGGGCAGGGGTTAGCCTCTTCATCTCATTCAGTATCCAGAAGTCAGTTGGAAGAAGCTCTGCTAAGTTTGCAGGGGCAAAATGATAAGACATGCAACAATCAAAACTCTAACTCATTGGTCTCAACAACAACTGCAAGTCCACCACCACCAGCGGTAGTTGTCCGAAGGCAAATTATTCAGCCTGGACCTGATTTCCAGTCGCGACATTCAAAACTTTTGGAAATTCTTAGTGGATCTCCTGTTATTCCAAACAGTAATCTCGAGGATGAAATGCCGCTGCCATTGAGTCTCAAAGTAGAACGCTGCTCATCTTCCCCATCTTCACTTTCACCATCTTCGTCTCAATCTCAATTACTCCGATCTCATCAGCGTACTTTATACTACAACAATTTGGTGAAACAGAACGAGCTTCCTGACGAAGATAGCCAAACTGAAGAGGAAGAGGACGAAGTACATGAAAGTGAGCAACCTTTGGACTTGGGTTCTTCAAGAGTACTTCCGCCGCCAGTGCAGCAGCCAACACCAGCAGTACCATCAGTTCGGAGTAGGGATCATCCAGAGATTGTTTCTATCTTGTCAAGACAGCCAAAGAATGTTGAAATGATGGCACCTGACCTCAGAAAATTTGTGGGAATTGATTCTTTGTGAAGCGATTAATTAAACATTATAAGTAAAATAAATAAAATGAGGAAACAAGATTGAAAACTTTAACTACAAACTGGCAAAATTGTAATCCCTTACTTTACTTATCTTTAAATTGACATTTACAATTTTTCCTACCACTCAGGTTTCAAAAGATATGTTACGAGTTTTATCGATTCTTTAAAGTAACGTAGTATACTTAAAGTTACTGACTGAAAACACAACACAAAATTTAAGCGGTTGCAAGACACCTTTAAGCAGAGTCAATTTCCAGCATCACAGAATGGATTTGGATCATTTGCTTCTAAGAACTAGCAAATTCAATTTGTCATGTACTAATAAACTGTAACTGCCAGATGTAAAATGACAGCGTATACAAAGTGTGTAACTGTAGTTGAAGTACTTAAGCATACTTGTGAAAACTGCCCATTCAATATTAGCGATAGCGATACTTAACAAATTTGATAACAGTTTCATAAATTTTTGTTTGATCAATCTGTTCTGAATTTTTCTTGTACCTATTAATATAAACGAATTTTGAAATGATTTGTATTTTTATAAAGTTAAATCAAGCTGCCAAGAAATAATGAGTAATAATGATTAAATTGATATTGAAGATATCCCGAGAAATGTTCACGGAAAGTAGAGTGAGTGGGTTATAGTTGGCTGGTGTTTAGTGTCATTGACTAGCTTGCAGGGTAGACATGTCTACGTTAATTGTATCAGAAAAGTTTCTTGCATTGTAAAAACTGCCACAAAGCCATTTAATTGTCAGAAAGTTATGGTGAAGTAGATATGTAAAGTAGCGATAAAACTGTTGGATAAGCTATAAAAAAGGTTATGAATGTAATTTACGCTTACACACAGTGAAAATTTTTGTTTAGTCTGGGTTGGTTTCAAATATATAATGTCAAGAATGGGGAAAACACAAAAAATTACCAGGGGTCACGGGAAGCTGGGATATTGGACATTGCTTTGGAACAAATTAAGAAAATCTGATTAAAGTGTGGGTCATCTTGCCCTTGGAGTCCTGATTTGGAAAGGAGGAGATGCAGACACTGCCTAATATATACCTTCCCTTAAGGTGAGACTCCATTTTATTTTTTGGCATAACTAACATTTAACTGCTTTCATGTGATGAAAATCCGAGATCTGAAAAGAACAAAGGCAGCTTCTATCGATCTTCAATTCAAAATCACCACTGACTTTGGCTCGGTTCGCTTGAGTTTTAAGAAGATTCGTGAACTTGAGTAATGTCTGCTTGTTGAGATTTTGATAAAGCGGTAGATGTTGCCCAAATGATGCCGATTTGATCTTATCTGACATTTTTTATATTTTATTTATATTGTGTACAGTGACGTATGTCACTCTACACAATTAGTATGAATTTTAATGCTATTGCTTGCATACATGGACTAAATTAGAGTTTTATTTTACATTCTAGTTTCCTGACTGAGGTGTAGCTTGAAAACTGGAATTTGTACCGTAGCTGTGTCTGTGTCGGAAACAGAAAGCAGTCCTAACGATCAGGAACAAGTAAAGTAAGTAACTCAATCCCAAATTATTGTTATGTATGACATTTTGGTCATCAAATCAAAGAATAAGGAAAGTGTATGAAAGCGTTTGTTATAAAAATTTGACTGTTTGATATTTCTAGATTGAGCCGATGGATTACAACGCGAAATTCTGGTATGCTTTCATTTGTCCACGTTACAACAACAAAGGATTGGGAAAGTGTGCGGCCCAGTAAAAAAGAATGAAGATATTGTGAAGCCAGACGATGGAATATATAAACGGGATATGATCATCAACTCAAAAGTATAAATTAGTGAGCTTTAGTAGTCTCATAAATGAGGTTTAGAATGACTAATTTACTGCTAGTTAGTATTGAAAAGGTATCAAGAGTATAAATACAATATGTGCATGTAATGTGTCAACCTGTTGCACAAAAATCCAACAAACTTTTGCTATTGCTGTTCTTGTGGTGCGTAAAAATACTAAGAACAATTTTAAAATGAATATGGTCCCAGTGAGTTAAAGACAAATATAATTTATAAATTAGTTCTAATGCCACACTTCATCAAGTGGATTGATGATCCCAGAAGCAAATCCAAATGACAAAAGTACTGCTGCAACGATAAAAGTCGATTGTATATTAGGTGTCTGTAGATATAGGTAAAGTTCAACCAAATGTAGGGTTGTATATAATATTTATGGCTAATATTTTGTTATCTGTAAAATGAAGCAAGATTCTCGGTTTTCTCATGCAAAAATATATACAAATGTACACGAAGGAAATGTATTTAAAGTAGAGGACCACCACAAGTCAGAAAAATGTAGTTAAATAAATGTGTATTTAAATGTTTTAGTTGTAGTTATACATAAGTATATAAGTATAGAGAGAATTTTCGATGCATAACCCTATCTATGGAAATTTTTGAATAAATTATTAAGCCCAATTTTTTAAAAATGATTCTGACACGAAATGTGGAGTTGTGGCTACTTTTTTTTCTTTTTCATGTAACTAAATACCAAAGTTAAGGTAGGAAAATATAAATAAATGCTACTGAAGTAATCGATAAAGTCCTTTGAACAATAAACACGTCATGTCATTACACACAGAATCATAGTGTATAGTGTAATTAAATGTAAAGATTAACAACATGTTGAATTTTATACCTGGCCAAAAATAATAATGTAGTTTCCTTGAGTCAGCATTATTAGTGTAAAATGTATTGTATAGTTTACGATATCGGTAAAATGTACATTTATCTGTTGCTGCATCATCCTTGTTACATTGATTGAACGAAGAACACTACCGGTACCTGTGTGGTGTGTCCAACTCCATTGGGTGGAATATAAAATATTTACATAATGCTTATGGATTGTATGAAAACCTTATATGTGAAGAAAAATAGCAGCAGGATGAATGCCTATTTTTTGTTAACCTGTTTTTGTTATCTACAAAGTTTAAAATAAAGTATCATATGATTATAAAATAAATGAGTAGCTTCGGATAAAATTGACTTGATCCAACTGTAGAAAACATTGAGTGAAAGATCAGATTACACTTTGAGTTTATTCAAACTTCATAATTTTAAAGGCACATGGCACATGGTACATTCCTAGTTAATTATTTGCGTTTAATGAAACTTCATACCGACCTGTTAGCTCAGTTAAAGGTTATTCACATTTCGTAATCATAATCGCAATACGATTACATAAATAAATATATGTACTTGGTCAAGTTATTAATTTGTGCTTTCTTTTGGTAATAATATCTACACCAGTAGAACAAGTGGATAAATATTGTTTGTTTTTTTGAGATTTCGATAACATTCGGACAAAAAAGTTCAACAAAAATAACATCGCGTTTGAGAGCTCTCGTCAGAAATGAACAACTATAAGTATTTTGTTCGACGAATTGTGCATACAACAATAATTATAACTCAATGCATATACTTAAAAGAACATACGCTTTAAACGCTTTAAACCAGGACTCACAAAATGAAATCACAGCTTTATATTACAAATCGAAAGACAGGAAACAATAAGAAGACTGCACGAAAAACAAATATAATACAATAGAGAAAAATTCTAGTCGTTAGAAGTTAATTCTAGGAGGTATACTTTACATACATCGAAAACTTTTAAATCCCATCACAAGCGATGAAGCAACTTCAAGAGAAAAAGCATTGAGACTACACGCGCTCGCAAATTCTTGGATTATCATTCATAGAAAACGACAGTCAAAACCAAGGATCTGAAGCTGGCAGTTGTCCTGCACTGAAACGCTGGTAACTTCCACGTGAGTTATACTCAAACTCAGGCTGAAAAAGAAAGAAAGCTATGGTACAATCAAGAGCAAAAGGCTTTATATGCATTGTCAGTCAGTCAGTTAGAGAAAGGTTTAACAGAACATAAAATAACGATTTTATACTAAAATTAATGGCACTTATTGCATTATTGACTTCAGCTAATTTATATTATTTGAGCAAGGTGATGCATCAGTATGCGGTTGCTTATTATTAGATTTTTCAGTGATTATAGAGAAAGTAGTTTTAGTTGACTAATTATTGTAATTTGTCAGTTAGTATAAAATGCTAACATTGTAATTCCCCCGTCAACCTACACTACCAACGTAGTAAACTATGTTTCTTGCAAATTCTTCATCATTGGTTCTTCATTGGCTTGAAATTAACATAGTAAACCCAATTTTGTATTCGGCTACAAATGGGAACCCTACGTTAAAAGGCAATTAATGATATCCTCTGTGGCTGTTATTCCGAGAATGTGATCTGGAACTCCCATCATAACTCTGCAGCAATCAAAGAAAAACGAAAACATCGCAAGAATGTTTACCATTACCATTCATTGTTCATTCAGTTTGTTTCATGACCATATGCCATATAGATAGTGTCAATTTGTCAAATCATCGATTATCTTTGATTAGAGAAATTAACTGTAGTACACATATAAAGAGGCGACAAAAACGTTTTTAAAGCCAACTTTGTTTTGCTTTGATAACTAAATAGTATGCTATATAGATGCTTGCTTACCCGATTATTACTACGTTGGTTTCCTCCACGATAAGGCCGCCCTGTATTTGGATAATAATTTGGATTCTGTGGCTGCTGAGGATACCTGTATCCTGGGTTTGGATTTTCAAACTCATAGCCATAAAACGGAGGAGATTGTGGTCCAAATGGTATGGTTTGCTGTGAATAATGACTCCCTCTGCGATTTCGTTTGCGTCCTCGCCTTGTATTGGAATCTGGTGGACTCGTTTGCTGGCGCGGTGTTCCGCTAGCAGGGGAATCAAAATCAGATATAAGCGGCGGTGCCGAGGGATCTGGAGGTGTTTGTGGTGGAGACATGGGATATTGCGTATTTGGTCGTCCTGATCTTCCTCCTCTCTCACCTCCTCCTCTATGAGAACCTCTACCACTTGGTGAGTAGCCCCTGTTAGAATTGTTTTGTCCGTTTCGGGGAAATGACTCATGTCTAGAACCTGAACTGTTTCTAGATCTAGATCTCTCACTGCTGGAGCTTTCACGCGCATGTTGCGAATTGTTTCTATTATTCGGATTCCTGCCGGCATTGTTGTTTGAAGAGTTTGACGTCTCTCCTCTAACCGGACAGCAGGCATCACCTTTCCTTTGATTGGCGGATGTGCGACTTTGATTCATATTAGAAGTAGATTTATTAGTAGTGCTGGCAGGCAGCATCCGAATCTCCCCTTCCACAAAACTAATATTGATATTGCAGGCACGTGGAGTTGGGACAGAATCTTTGTTTGGAGAAGTGGGATTTGCTGAGTCAGTTTTTGTACTGGTAGTTGATCTTTGGTCAACCGGCGCAGAATTTCTTTTATTGAGTTCATCCTGTCTAACTGCGCCTTGCACAGAAGATGACGGCGTAGATGAATTTTCTTTGATGCCCTGCAGATGCAACGAATATCTTTGGTCAGCCGGCGCAGAATTTCTTTTATTGAGTTCATCCTGTCTAACTGCGCCTTGCACAGAAGATGACGGCGTAGATGAACTTTCTTTGGTGCCCTGCAGATGCAACGAAGATCTTTGGTCAGCCGGCGCAGAATTTCTTTTATTGAGTTCATCCTGTCTAACTGCGCCTTGCACAGAAGATGACGGC
>JAQGAP010002849.1:0-13903 GCA_034697805.1 Orchesella bifasciata | reverse complement strand
ACATACACATCGAGAAATGGAAGTCCCGGTTTGTTGTCAGGTTCTTGTTCTAACGTAAATTGTATGGAGCTATTAAATTATATTAATTACTATTATTACTATTATTACTAATTATTAATTATTACTAATTATATTATTACTAATTAATTACTATATTAATTACATTAATATTTATGCTCAAAACATACTATTCTATAACAGTTAAACAATGAAATCTGCATGTTTAGTAGTGGTTTTGTTGGTTGCAACTTTACAACTTGTTTGTTCCCACTGCTTATCACGTCTTTTTCCTCACTTAAACACCAATTGGGAAAATTACGTCGTCTACTTCTTCAATTCCAGCCAAATAGCTAATGAAAACTTTGTTCCAGATGCGTCGTTATTGCCTAGTTTCGTTGGTATCCAAAATGGAGATGGACTAAGAAGAGAAAAATACAAATATTCCGATGTCTACAACGTTATCATTAGTCCACTCCAGTACCAAATGGAATGGGTCAAGTTTCAAGAGTCGATACTTGCATTCAGTGAAAGTGTTGTTCCTTCACGAACCATGTTCATTTTCGTTTGGAGAAATTTTAAATTTTTACCAAACCAGTCATTCCAGAAGGAAATCATGCGTCGAAATGCCATACTCGCTAATTGGCACGTGAATCTACCAATCTTTGCAGCGCTAAAGGTGATTCTCACTTTGTCTCACAACTTCGAGTGCAAACCGGAAAAAACTTCGGTAACAATGATCTGTCGTGGATACTGCTCCTCCGCTCCCATTCTTGCAACAGACTTTGCTCGATTGCGGAGCCACACGGATATATTCAAACTTCATCGATCGCTTTTTAGGAATGCGAACCAAAAAGAACTCACTGCACTGACCCATTTGTCTCCAGATTGGACTGAATTCATCCAAACGCTGCCCAAAAATGTTTGCCTCAGCCCAAGAATTAAAATGAATTGGAGATGCACAAATGACATCATGACACTTTACAGCTTGTCTTCAATCCACAACATTTCACTTTCTTCATTTAATTTGACCTTAGAAAACTCTATAATCCATAAGTGGAATAGAATTTACGACAGTCCCGAAGTGGTCGTGCCTAGGGCTGCCGTTCAGCATATAGGTATATATATGATTGGTCGCATGCATTTTTACAGTTTCGATTCAATCACAGTCCTGTATTGCCCCAGAAAACACGAGAAGAAAGAAATACTGGCCAACTTTTCTCTGTGGTATGAACCGTTCAGTTCAGATATATGGATGGTAACATTGAGTGTTCTAAGTTTCGCATTACTTAGCTGCTATAAGCATCACCGTCAAGCTTGGAAAGTGGCTGAGGAATTGATGGGATTTATAGCCAATGTTTTTGGAGCATCAATCAATCCTCGCCGTTTTGTCGTGGTTTATTCAATAGCGTTTCTCATGACGCAAGTCTACTCAAATGGATTAACTAGCATTGTCACTGTCACTCCACCACCCAAAGGGGAAATTAAAACCATCAAGGAATTCGTTGACCAAGGATACAAAATTATTTTTAATCAACCAAAGTATTCTCTTTCACCAAACGATGAATTTGGGGAGGAATTCAATTCATTTGGGATATCTACAGAAGAAGCTTTTTACGTGACTGAAAACACTGGCACTAGAGTTGAATATATTACAATGTTGGTTAATACAGGTCCGCGTCTTGGGTACTTATATCTTACATCAAGGTCAAAAATTTTTGCTCCTCTTTTCCAGCAATTGATGAGCGAATCCAGTGACCAATTTTTTTGTATCGAGGTCCCACAAACATTTGGAAATAGCTTGACGAGTTGGATAACTAAAACCGAAAATCAGTACTGGCTAAAAGACTCGATCCAGAAAATCCTTTCATCTGGACTATTCTACAAATGGGACGAGTGGGCAGATTGGCATTATTTGCTTCAAAACAAATTGCACTATGATACCGTGAGGGGAAAGCCTGAAACGGTGGAGATCACTAAAATTAGAGCGATTGTCATGTTTTGGACTGCGATGCTCGGAATATCAATCGGAGTGTTTATAATCGAACAAAAAGTCGAGGTAATTCTGCTAAAAATGTATAAGATCTCCGCAAAGGTATGCAGTTGTATGTTACGAGCACCCGGCATGCTGTGGAAACATTTTCTCACTGGACTTTTGAATCGTCGAAATCCAAATCTAGTCATTATTATCCGCTCTGTTGATGCTAGTTCTAGTTCGTAAGAAGTTTGTTTTTGGTAATAATTAACTGGAAACAAACTGAGACTTGTGTTTTGTGTAATAAGCTAAATCATGCTAAACGTGCAATCATGCCGTCCAATCAGGTTGCACCGTTGTAATCGGCAGTTTAAATCGAGTTCTTTATTAAATAATTAACACACACTTACCTTACAATGCTTGCTACATTTCGAAGATTTCTTCGCTGAGTTAACAATAAAAAAGGGGTTTAAAGGTAATTGATTCCACTGTAGAACAGCGGCAGCAAACCTGCTTTCCCATTAACACTTGTATATATTGTATAATCCATTATGGTACAACAATCATACAACTGAAAACCGTACATAAATATAATTCTCGGTATAAACTGAGTTTACATTTCATTTTCATTTTAAACAGAAATTAGTTAGGCTTATCAGCAGCAATAAATCTACTAACTGTAAGTGTCACTACAAATGAGTGAATACGTTCACATTATTTGAGACCTGCAAAACTAAACTATCAAAGTTAGCAGTAATTGCGCCTATATCACATAAACCATACGTTAATCAATAACTCATAAATTATTGTTTATAAAATAAATCAAGGAATTATCTAATACCATCTCTCGATAAAAGTGTTTTGATGGGATTGGGTAATTAGCGGATAAAATAGGCGATCTCTTGTAAACCTTTCAATTTTATCCGGTGAATAAATTAAACTTTATTAACCACATTCCTTAATAGAACACTCGTTGAGTATACTCGTCGTCAGTGATATATGGTGATAAAGTGGTTGCATGCTTTATAGCATGGTAAGCCGATTCCGAGATTATTACGTGGCTGAATGCATTCATCAGCAAGTCAAAATTCTACTGAGTTGGCCGTCCGTCTTTACGCACTCTCCTGTCCACATACATTGACCGGTTTGGACCAAATTTGGCACATAGTAGACAGTAGGCACGAAGTACTCATAAGGGGCACCTCTGGGAATAACTTCCAGCCAAATCGGTTGTGCGCTCTTAAAGTTATGCGCGCGCAAGTACAAAAAGGCATCTGGCTGAACATGAGTATTTATGTATAGTTTTACATACAGAATCGAATGGTTACACTAGTTTTAAATTTGCATGCTCACAGAGTTTTAAGCGCCATCATACAACCTACTCTTACGATTAATTTTTATAAGTCAGATAAAAATACCAAATGACGTCTAAACGTTCTAAATCGTTTAGTTTATAAACTTAAACTCTTTATTAAATAGGTTCTCTGTATGGCGTGTGGGAAACAACTGAGGAAAAATGGAAAGTTTTCAATAACTTGTGCTGCGATATGGGAACTTGCGTTTAAAAGTTAAT
The DNA here is from genome assembly GCA_034697805.1 of Orchesella bifasciata. Taxonomy (NCBI): domain Eukaryota; kingdom Metazoa; phylum Arthropoda; class Collembola; order Entomobryomorpha; family Orchesellidae; genus Orchesella; species Orchesella bifasciata. Next base: position 10,358 of record JAQGAP010002849.1, on the reverse strand, counting down.
TAAAGTTTAAAACTACTATATCAGTGTAGAATTTCATGTAAATGTAGTAAATTATTCCAATCATGTACTTATTTAGTTTTGGTACTGGAACCGAATATCAATTTATTTAAACCCTTTCAGCCTTTTTATGCGTCAAGTCTGGAATTGTTCAGGGACATGAAGCTATTAACCATTAAGATGTTTCTGTTCCAGAGAAAACCGTGGGGTTTTTCGAAATACAGACACTTTTACTCATTTGAAATATGCTATGTAATTATCATTATGTCGGCAGGAGAATGTTCTAGAATGTTACAGATTTTACCGTAGGAGAAAAGGTCAAGGTCAGTATGCGTGAGGGGAGAAAGCAAGTTCCGTCAGTATTACGAGCGAGCAAGGAGGAAGCGAGTGAAAGTAATAACGAGATAGTTTTGATTAGCTAGTTGAGTTTTAGTTCCCTGCCGGTTCCATACCTTATACTAATTGGAAATAAAGCTGTAATACTCAATTGTTGTTAATTAACTGCTGGTTCAAAGTGTTTATCTTATTTCCTAATTGTAAGGACACGCCAATGGGCAAAGTGCATACAATCAGTCAGAGCAGAGGCTCATCAACAGTGAGGTTTAGGGACAAGGCAATAGGTAGCTTACTAGCGATATCTCGGCTACAGTTTCATAGATGAAAGAATGCACCTTATGCAAAGCAAACGAGTGCTTTGGTTTTCTGCATCAACGTAATATCAACTATATGCGAATGGTTGACAATGTCGAGGTGAACTCAACTATATGTGATTGGCTGAAATATTTTTTACTTGTCTGAACAATTTAACATGTGACGGATGTTTTCGTTACGCTTTCTTTAATTAATGTTTTTAGTGTTATAGCCACCTCCCTCGTGAACAACAACTACAGTATTACGTCCCCCGTACTAACACAGAGCCAAGTACGATTAGCAGAACGAGCTTTGGAACACATTTTTGTTAAGAATGCGTCCAAGAGGATTCGAAGCCCCGGACACATGACAAGAAAGCGAGTGTCCGGGGCTTTTCTGTTTTAGTCAGCCAACTTTTCAAATTTTTACAAAATGTTTGAGGGATCTCGATGCACCGAAATTGTTCATTGGTTTCGCTCATCAATAGCTGGACGTGAGGCATAGTGAATGACACAGATGTATCATACCAATAACCAAGACGCAGACCTGAATTGGCCACCATTTTTATATATTGACGCCATCTAATTATTTTTTCAGGCACGTAAAAAGTCTCTTCTATAGATATCCCAAATGAATTGAATTCCTTCCCGAATGCATCGTTTGGAGAAAATGAATACATCGGTTGATTAAAAATTATTTTGTATCCTTTGTCAACAAATTCCTTGATCGTGTTGATCTGGCCTTTAGGTGCTGGAGTGACTGTGACAATGCTAGTTAATCCATTTGAATAGAGTTGTGTCATCAGAAACGCCACTGAATAAACCACGACGAAATGGCGAGGATTGATGGATGCTCCAAAAACGTTGGCTATAAATCCTACAAATTCCTCAACCACTTTCCAAGCTTGACGATGATGCCTGTAACAGCAAAGGAATACGAAACTTAGAACACTCAATGTAGCCATCCAGATTCCGGAACTGAACGGTTCGTACCACAGTAAAAAGTTGACCAATCTTTCTTTCGCCTCGTGTTTTCTGGAACAATAAACGGCTGTGACTGAGTCGAAACTGTAAAATTGAAAGCGACCAACCTTATATAAATCTAAATCCATATCGACATGGTCTGGCACGATGACTTCGGGACCCTCATAAAAATTATTCCACTTAGAGTTTATTATATTTTGTAAAGTGAATTGAATTAAAGAGAGTGAAATGTTGTGGATTCCAGACAAGCTGTACAACGTTTCTATTTGAACAGAGCATCTCCAATTCATCCTATTTGTTGGGTGGAGGCAAACATTTTTGGGCAGCTTTTCGATGAATTCATTCCAATCATGAGATAACCAAGTCATTGCAGTGAGTTCTTTCCTGTTCGCATTCCTAAAAAGTGATCCATGAAGTGTGTATAAATCCGTGCGGCTCCACTAATGAGCAAAGTCTGTTGCAGGAATAGGAGCGGAGGAACAGTATCCACGACAGATCATTGTGAGTAAAGCATTTTCCTGTTTGCACTCAAAGTTTAGTGGCAATGTGATGATCACTTTCAGCGCAGGCAAGATTGGTAGATCTCTAGACCAATTAGAGAGCATGGCATTCCGACTCATAATTTCTTCCTGGAACGACTGATTTGGAAAAAGTTTAAAATTTCCCCAAACGAAAATAAAAATGGTTCGTGATGGAACAACAGTTTTACTGAATGCAAGCACCGACTGGTTGAAACTTCCCAATTCCCACCCGTCCTCGATTGGACTAACGATGACGTTGAATAAATCGGCATATCGGTATGTTTCCCTCCTCAGTCCAGTTCCATTTTTGATGTTAATGAAACTCGGCAACAACGCTGCATCCGGAACAACGCTGCCATTTGCTATTTTAGTGGAATTAAAGAAGTAGACGACGTAGTTTTCCCAATTCGTGTTCAAGTGAGGAAAAAGGTGTGATACGCATTGAGATCGAACAACTTGTAAAGTTGTAGTCAAAAAAACCAATACTAAACATACAAATTTCATTTTTTTTAGTGTTAAAGAATCGTCTGTTTTGAGCATAAATATGTATGTAAATCCTAGCTTATAAATTTGACAATTAAAAATTCGTAGAGCAACTTATTTGTACGACCAACAAAAAGTATTGTTCAAGAGAAATTGCTAGAATGTAATGTTATTGCTACTGGTTTTAAAATATTTCTCTATGTTCAGTTTTAGGTATCTGGCAAAAAGGAAGTACAACACGGTATAACCGGGAAAAGAAGCATGTGGAATCTGTCGTACACTTTTAAACGACAGGACTCTTGATTAGAAAATCCTTCATCGTTCTCACACTGGTCGTTGCTAGTGAAGCAGACTCTTTTTCAGTTTGGATAGTGTAGCAATCTTTATACAGATTGAAACTAGCTTCCATTTGACTCGTTTTGGAGGGCACACCTTTGAGTTCGGAGAAAGTTAAAGAAACTTCGTGCTCTGAATGCACAACTTGTGTGTGTAAATCTTACTCTAGCATTGGATCTGTTCACAGGGCGATCATGTGTATGATAGTGTGTGGCACTGGAACAGGCTAGACAATTTTTAAATCCGATTTTTCGAAAGAACCAGATAAAATCCAACTCGATTCGTTCGTCTAAACTGAGTGAGTGGATTTTGGTTGCCAATTCCCTAGTCATGCTAAGAAAGAAGACACATGGGCGTAGCATCCGATCGATCAAGACAGAATCTAGCAAACGATGGCGACAAAAAACATTAGAATATCAGCATGTAATATAAGGAGTGTGTCTGGAAAGAATAAGACATATTACATGACAAATTATTAATATTATGGCAATACAAGCTGTATGATTTGTCATGTTTCATGCAACAGAATTCGAATCTAAATGCTTTTAATCTAGCAATATCAGCAATACCATGAAGTCTATTTTACCTTGGTCCTTTCCTGATAAAAAACTATGCCGAAACGATATCTTGCTGGCCTAATGCACTAGAGTTAATTAACACATCCATTAGGAGCAACGCTAATGAAGCGAAATGAGATCAACGAGTAAGAGAAAGTCTAGATTGGTTACCTACATATTTCTAATGCTAAAACAGCCGCTTTCTCACAAGCTCCCAATAATATGGTCATGTTGTTTAAGAGAAGTGTTGCGCATTTGTGTACATTATAATGGCAACACGAAACGGTGGAATGGAGGTGGAATTTTGGTTGGGAAATGGTGCTGAGTTGATGCAATAGAATAAGCTTATAACAAGATTTCAGTGCTGTTGGCATAAGGGCATTGATCTTCTATTCTTCATCACCCCAATCTCCTTCATCGTGGTTTGAACACGAAGATACTAGCTCAACTGTTTCAAAGTTATCCTCAACCGTTGTAGGATGAAATCATGCATTTGATAACGAATTTGCTCCTCCAATTCAAGGAAGGATTTGATTTGCTTCTTCTTTACAAATATTACTGATGTTGTAAATGAATGAAAGAAACATCAAAGGGTTGAAATTCTTGAGAATTCATTATTCAATCATGTGATTACAATCACACACTGCCTGTTGATATTAGCTGTATAATGCATACATTTATCGATTAAAAATATTATTTTCCAGACAATTATCGTCTTCACCATCAACACGAGCCTACAATTTATTTGCCGTCGCTCTAGAAAATTCCCAGAAGAGAATTATGTACTTTAATTTGTAACGCGGAGCATCAACTTTTTCTTAGCGTTTGGGGAGGAAACGTTATTTCTGAGAATGTGAAGGGGCACTGGGTGAACTTCTTTCATGTCAATTTTTAAGCGTTAATTTAGATTCGCGAAATTTCTTTTGGTTACTGTTATGAGGACGTGGAAGCATTGAAAACACAAACCTATTGTGTTGCGTCAATCAACGAGTAATTTTTTTTAATCAAAACTTTTTGTTTATTTGCAATTTATCCTTTGTGCCTACAATTTTTTGTTAACAATTTTGTTGTTTATAATTCTACATTTCAGTGTAATCAAACATTCAAATAAAGCAACCCATTTCAGAGGAATTCTATTAAATGCTGCATAATTTTTCATTATAATATTCAAATACGTTATCACTTCAAAATTTATTTATTTATTTATTAGTTTCTCCTTTTGCGTCACAAAAATATGGAACTGGAAGTGTTGGATCAGCATTATTCCAAAGGAAAGCAATCAATTATACTTCGCTGAAATTAAAACTCACTTATTTCAACACACACAAAACTTACTAATCATCTCCGATGTCAGCTTAAAATCAAATAGGCTATTTTTTAGAGAAAATAATACAATTTTGACTTAATTATATACAGTTTTATGGTCGCATGTTGGCTGAAGTCTTCAACTTTAGGATGAAATAATTGGCATGTAGCTGGAATGTACTTCGCCCTTTTGTAGACTAGAGTTGCTGATGACAAGTAAGCATTTGTTTTTGTCATTTAAATATGCAACACTATTTTAGACCTTGGGATAATCACCTATTTTCAAATATTCTAATGGAGTAACGCATCTTTTTAGCTATGGCGCCGAAGCTTTACATAAAAGGCTGGAATGGGATTGCTGGGCGAATTAATGTTGTTAGCATTAAATAACTCAAAACGAATTGATTATAAGCGTTCCATGTACAGTTGTAAATGAGTTTACATTTATTTACATACATTTACATTATGAGTGTTTATTTGCGTGAACCTGTGGCACCACCTTCTCTTCCAATGAAATTCGGAGTTTGGAGGGTAGCAACATATATATCAACTCAATACAGGGCCCGAAGCACGTTCTTTCGTTCAATATACAGTTTATAAGTGGATATTGAATGATATAATAGTTTTATTGAAAGGATTCCTACAAATGTGTTTCTGAACATAAGTTTTAAATTACAGTTAAGTGGGATGATCATATAAAACTTTACCTACCACGCCGTGCGTTATTTGGTCCGTTTAATTTTTATTTTAATCCATACGTAGATCATAACATTGACTTTTTTGTTAGGCATAAATTTGCCAGTATAAAATTTGCGTCATATATATGTCTAACTTATCGTAAGTATCTATAATTGCGACTACTACATGAGATTCCGAACAAAATGGCTGTTTCTGGTGTAACTATTAAATCATTATGCTTGTCGTCTCTAGTGAATAGATCACGGCATGTCATGTTAACATTTTGCATGGCATGTCATGTTCCAATAAATATTTCATGTTCATGCCATGCAACATGAATTTCATGTAATAAAATTCATGTACATGCATGTACATGAATTACACGATCATGTAATTCCCTTATATGCTAAATATGGCAAAGACAAGCTTGGAAAACGCAATAGCAGTATGTATTTATGCGATTTGGTGTTCCAGACTTCGAGAGGACGGCTGGAGTTGTGATTAATGTCTTTCTGTGTTTAATATAACGAAAACGTTTAAGATAGATACTTACAATGAAGTGAGCAAAATAACGTTCTGCTGAGCCAGTACAATCGATGGTTTACCGTTGATTGTAAAATGAAAATGGCAAAATAACAATCAGTTCATAGTAAACTTAATGCGTAAGCTACTGTTTCCAGAGACCAACATTGAACTGTTGACTCAATTGCTACAATTACAACAGGTTCGCCTTTCTCCTCTGCAATTCACAATAAAGAACCCGATTCGGCTTTTAAGTATAAAACAATCTTGAAGAGCAACTTGAAGATTAAATCGAATTAAAGTTCAATTATTGAACACATCTGAACTAATATGTGCGGTAACAACTACACCAAGTTGGAGAATCGATTTAGAACAGGGTCAAATGTTGAATGTAAACTAAATTTCTTACGAAAAATATCCAGCGCATACCTCAATTCTAGCGATCTCACAATGCATTTTCTATTTACTTTATGGAAATAGAATAGCAGAAAACGTTCTTACACACCGTACACATTGTATTCTGGCGACATGAGGATGGTTTACATGATCATGTAATTCATGTTGACCGATTCATGTCTTTTCATGGTAATACCCAAAAATTCATGTTCATGTCATGTACCATGTCCGGAATTCATGTCATGCAGTACACATGCCATGACATGAAATGCAACATGAAAGGAACGTTTCATGTACATGATACATGTTCTATTCACTAGTCGTCTCCTTTGTTGTTTGCCTGTTCTTACAAAAAACAAAGATCTAACGAACTTGTATCAGCAGGGCGGACAATAATGACTACATTTGGATTTTGACGATTCAAACTTCCAGTGCAACAGTGTTTCCAAAGTATTCTGGGTACCCGTGACATAATACAGCGTACCTTTGTAAAAATCTTGTACGTTTTCAACAGAATACCCTCAAGTTTAGTGTAAAAATTCTTCCATAGAATGATAAATGATCCTGATACATGTGTGCACACCTTCCTAAACTTGTGATACATTTTAAAAAGACTAACATCGAATTCTTGTTCAACTATAAACACTGCCATTGATACTCCACGGAGCGCAGCTAAAAATATGGCAATTGCTTTAATTTTAGTGATCTCCACCGTTTCAGGTTTTCCCCTCACCTTATCGTGGTGCAAATTGTCCACAAGCATTTCATGCCAATCTGCCCACTCTTTCCATTTGTAGGATAGTCCAGATGCAACGATATTCTGGATGGAGTTTTTTAACCAGTATTGGTTCTCTGTTTTAGTAAGCCAACTCGCCAACCCTTTATCAAATGTTTCAGGGACCTCGAAACAATTATATTCGTTACTCACCTTCTCCATTAATTGCTGGAAGTAAGGCAAATAAATGTTTGACTCTGATGTAAAATAAAAAAATTCAAGTCGCAGACCAGAATTGGCCACAAATTTTGGATAATCACGATATCTGACGATGCTTTCAGGCACGTAAAAACTTTTTCTGCAGATATCCCAAATAAAGCGAATTCCGCCCCAAATGTATCGTTTGGAGACTGAGAAAAAAACGATTGATTAAAAATGATTTTGTATCCTTGGTCAACAAATTCCTTGATCGTGATGATCGGGCCTTTGGGTGCTGGAGTGACAGTGACAATGCTAGTTAATCCATTTGAATAGAGTTGCGTCATGAGAAACGCCATTGAACATATCACGACGAGTCGACGAAATGGCGAGGGTTGATGGATGCTCCAAACCCACCGGCAAGGTTCATGTTCGAAAAATGATTGACTACGACTCCTTTCCGTGGCTTGAGCGGAGTGGCTGGTTGTACCGATCAGATATTTCGGTAGTAAACAAGACACGTCGGCTTAGACATTCGGTCGGCCCGACCAGGTTCGAGAAAAACACGAATGTATTGAGGCCAACTCTGTTCGTTGATCTGAACCGAGTGTGTGTTTTTGTTGTCTAGGTATAGTTTTTTCGATCGTGATAGGAAAGAAGACATGTAGGCTAAGACGTTCGATTGGCTTCGTAAGTAATTAAGTATAACGAACGCTCGTTCGTGTTAACTTTACATTCGTTATATACTTTTTAACGACTGGGTTCTTAAATGTAAAGCAACTTATCGCCATAACAGTTTTGTTGCCGGTAGCAAACACTTTTTTTCTATATTGGAAAATTGAGAGTAGCACGTACATCACAGTCTAAAAACAGGGGTTTGATGGGTTACCATAACCAATCCACACGCAGACTGTGATAACAAGCTTTTATGTTTCGTGCTGTATACCGGTGTTTTTATACCTAACTTTTATGTAAGCGTATTTAACAAACTAATTATTTCAAATTATTTATTTTGTTGATGAGACACAGGTAAGCTAAACTGATAATTATGTATAGCACTTGATTGTGTAGCAATCTGTATATAGATTGAAACTAGCTTCCATTTGGATTGTTTTCATATTTGAGGTCGAAACTCCGAGTTCGGTGCAAGTTAAAGAAAGTTCGCGCTCTGAATGCACTACTTGTTCGTGTAAATCTTAGTCTTATTCTATTTGTTTTTTTAACTGAAACTAAATTATAATAAACGTGTAAATGAGACAAAGCAAGAGTTCTTACTCAAATAAAGGGATTTCGTCGCATGCCTTCTTTTACTGTTGGAACAACTCTTGTGACAGTAGAGGGTTGTGACCATGGAACTAATTTAGACTAGAATTATTGTTAATTATCACTAGTTCACAAGTTGTAAAAGCTACTTATTTATTTACTGTTCAATTTGGCTTCCATTATAATAAACTATCTTCAAAAATTCATTCCTATTTTGTGGTTAAAGAATGTCACAGTTAAACACTAACTTTGACTATCAACAATCACAAAGCTCCATTGCAAGTTTTCAATTCAGTAACACAAAAACTAAAAGATTGACATGCTCCACACGCACGACAAACAAAGCCAGCTTTTCCTTAAATATTCCTCGGTCGCTGTGCTTTCCTCCAACTGTCCTTCCCATTTGTTGTCTCACTGACACAAAAAATTACATCATGATATTGTCAACGTCAACTCACATTATTGCCAAAGAAAAAGTATACTTCAACACAATTGCATCGGCAATCAGCAACGATTAAACCCAGTTTTAATGAGGCTGACCTGACGACTCAATAACATTAAATCGTATCCCTGGCCTTGAATCTACCCACCATGCGTTTTACGTTTAAGTTTTAAATGGACGGTCAAATTTGATTTTCAAAACTAAAGTTATTATAAATCAGTATCCATCCGCAGTGCGGACCATTACTATATTTCGATTTCGACGAATTAAACGTCTAATGCGAAAACGCTTCCAAAGTATGGCACATGCGCTTGAAATACAATTGCAAGTTTGCCGATTCCACCGTGTTTTGAAACAATATTTATAAATTGCGACACACAATCGTACAATACGGCGACCAATAATCCTTAATGCTTGATATATTAGCAAAAGATCAAGCCCAAGTTCTATTATAAAAACTGCTAATGAAACCAACAGCATCAAAACCCAAAATATGACCACCGCTCTAACTTTAGTTATCCCAACCGTCTCAGGATCTCCCCTAACGTTGTCGTAGTGCAAATCGCTCCGAAGCAATTTATGCCAATCTGCCCACTCTTTCCATTTGTAGAACAGTCCAGAAGAAACTATTCTCTGTATAGACTCCTTAAGCCAGTATTGGTTCTCTGTTTTAATAAGCCAACTAAACAACGTCTTTCCAAATTTTTGAGCAACCTCAAAACAGTGAAATCCGTCACCAGTTTCCCTTGCCAATTTTAAGAGACTAGGTGTAATATAATTTGTAGTTGATGTATCATATAAATTTCCAAGACGTTGATCTGATTCAGTCACCAATTTTACATATCCTTCCAAACCAACCTTGTTTTCATACACACGAAAAGCTTCTTCGGCAGATATACCAATTGAACTAAATTCCTTCCCAAAAATATGAATTGGAGATCGAGAATACCATGGTTGTTCGTAAATGATCTTGTATCCGTGCTTTACAAATTCCTTGATCGTGATGAATTTACCTTTGGGTGCTGGAGTGACAGTGACAATGCTAGTTAATCCGTTTGAATAAAGTTGCGTCATTAGAAATGCAACTGAACAAATCGGGATGAAATGGCGAGGATGAACGGATGCCCCGAAAACACTAGCAATGAATCCGACAATTTCCTCAACCACTTTCACAGCTTGACGGTGATATCTGTAGCAGCATATTAATGCAAAACAGAGTACGCTCAATGTTGATGCCCATATTTCTGACGTGAAGGGTTCATGCCACAGAGAAAAGTTTACTAGTTTTCCTTTGTTCTCATTTATTCTTTGGCAATAAACGACTGATTGTGA
>JAQGAP010002848.1:0-13906 GCA_034697805.1 Orchesella bifasciata | reverse complement strand
TCGGAAGATCTGCGCTATATGTATCCTGTAACATTCAAGTGGTTATCGATCATTCAACTTATAGTATCCTGTATTGTTTAAATATAATTGTGGAGTTGAATGCGCAACATGACGTGCAGTTCAATATTGATATGAGTAAATAATCTGTCATCATTTCATAACAAATTTCTGATTACTGGACACCATATCAAAGAACAGGCGTCATTGCTAGCATGGAAATGAGGTACATCACACAACAATGTGGACACTTTGCTACATGATGTTATGTTTGATGCTGAATTAAATGTTATATTGTTATGAAAATTATTTTCGCTGATGACAACACAAAGTTCATACCTGTTCATTTACATACACATTGGAGTCATATTCGATTGGTCAAAGAAGTGAAACCGTATGAAAATTGTTGGTTGTTGTTTGATTAGCATTCACAATGAAAATTGTTCTTCAGATTTGGTTTAAGTGAATTCTGGATTATGAACATTCTTTAGGGTAATGAATGGACTAGTGTTTCATGGACTCAACCTGAACTCGTCACCCAATTAAGATTTATGATCATATAAATATTCGATAAATCATCAATTAGTCTTGTCTCCAGTCCAATTCATGTTTGTCGTCATAAATGTTTTCCTTTGTACTATAAAACTAGAGCTCTGCTGTACCTTGATGTTCGCTCTAGTCTATCTGTACGTGAGCTGCGAGTCTTTCTCAGATCCATGAAACCTATACAAGGCATGTAATTATAGACTTGTCCAAGGCAAGACATGTCGAGGCAGGATCCGTCTAACTCGCAATTGAGACGGTTGTACAAAGCAACTACAAGTCAGTATGACCATGACCCATGTGCAGTCGTACAGTCAAGGTTTTATGGTTATGCAAATTTTTTGCTGTACAACAATCTAGCATTGATTTGAGATACATGAAGTGCAAACTAGAAACGAGTCATCACGAACTAATACGGTGGAGTGCGACATCTGAAAGTAGACTGTTTAGGTTTTAATTGCATATTGTACCAATCTATGAGTTCATTCATTGACACGAATAACATTGACCTTGAAGATTTTGGGAGAAGTGAGAAAAGTATTCATGGAGAAGTTGTTGCATGTATTCAGCCGGCTTCTACTTTACTTTACGGCATATTCATTTCTCTATCCATAGCGATGAAGTCACTTGTCGCGATTGAGTTGTATGGAAAAAGTATATCTACGTCGTTTCACTTAGGTGGCGGCAGTCAATTAAAAATTAAATGTCGTGTTCATTTTTCCAATGAGTTTTCAATATGTAAATCAGAATTTCTGCCTGTAATATATCAAAGATTTTATTACACTCGTCACGTCCATAAATTAATAATGAAGCCGCAAGCTATACCAGTCACCGTAATGACTAGCCCAACAAAATGGACGTACAGTATTTGCTACAGCATTCGCTTACTGCAGTTTGTATGCAACTTGTATACATTTTTGCAAGCATTTCTCTCGCTTTCATAAGCACGGAATATTTACCAGTTTTCAATGTTGCAGCTATTCCACGCGAGCCAGTTTTGACCAAGACATCACGAGGTTCACGTCTTGATGTTTTCTTGTAGTGGTAGCCGGTAGTATAGACTTCCAATATGAGTGCATCTGTTGATAAAAATATCATCCCGCTTGAAGATATCAAGGTTTTGTTTTATTTTTAATTCAATTCACATTATAATCTTTTATGCATTTCAAGTCCAAAACTGCATATCGCATCACATTGCTATTTCAGACTAGCTTAGTAGGATCAAATGGACATAAAAAGCTACGAGATTTTGACGATGTTTTGGAAATCGTGGGGTCGACAAGCACCTATCAAAGATTTTACCTTTATGGAATACTCTTTCCACTGTCCGTTTTTGAAGCATTTTTTGCCATGAACCTATGGTTCCTTATGGATGAACCGAACCACTGGTGTAATGTCCCACAGGAGGTTGCCAATCAAGTACAAAGCCTGAATACATGGAAAAATCTTACCATTCCCAGGTAGAGGTTTTCATTTTATGTAGACGTTTTGAACAGCAGGTCTGACGCAAAATATTTTTTGTTTAATGTCAGGGAGAAGAATGGAGATTTTAGCAAATGCAAAATGTTTGGGCCAAACGAGACAATACTTTCCTGCAGTTCAGGCTGGGAGTATGACTTCACGACTGTTGATTATCACAGCATAGTCACTGATTTTGACTGGGTTTGTGACAAATCTCATCAAGCCACCTGGGTATACACTGCAACAAATATTGGACGAGCGTTTGGCACATTTTTTCTAGGCCTTTTGGCTGACAAGTGAGATTTTTAATTGGAAGTAAATCGAATTATTTCTAAACAAATTAATGAATCTGAAAATATGGGAATGATAAAGGATAGGACGAAAGCCTGTGTTTATTATAACACTGGTGTTATTTTCTGTGGGCCGAGCAGTTAGTTTGTTTTTTGCACATGATATTTGGATTTTCATGCTGCTGTCGGGGATCGTTGGATTGGCATCTCCAATGTTTGCCATTTCTTGCAATACGATTGGGGTTGAGTTGTCTGGCAAAGGTAGAGGATAGATGATATACTGAATGAAGCAGCAATGATTTCTTTTGTTTATCACTCCCACGAGATTTTTAAAAACTGTTTGCCCTAGAGTATCGAGCCTGGATTTACTCTTTCACATGGATGGTGCTTGTAATTGGACTCGGTCTTGTTCCTGCGCTAGCGTATCTGCTTCCGAATTGGTTCGTCTTTGGTTGGACAACGATTTCGTTGGGGTCCTTGTCCTACCTGACACTCCCTTGGATGCCTGAGTCCCCGCGGTGGCTACTTACAGTTGGAAAAGTTGATAAGGTTCAGGAAATACTGAAGAATATCGCAAAGTGGAATGGGACGAGTGACAAAGTTAGCGATGAGGAAATGCTAGAAATGCTTCGAGAAGCTGAGAAAACTCAACGTGAACAAAACTTGAGAGAAGGAAAAAGTGTTCTGAAATTATTCTCTAACCGGACGGTGGCCATTCGAACTTTGATAATTACGTTCACCTGGTTTGCCGACAACACATCATGAATAAAAAAGTACTTCAGGTTTAAATGTTATCTAGATTATTAATTACTTTTAGGGTAATGGCTGGACTAGTGGCTCATGGAATCAACCTGAACTCTTTAAATCTGCATGGTCATCGCTACCTCAACTATTTCTTGGTTTTCTTGATGGAAGTTCCAGGAGGATTTTTTGGTGGGATTCTGGCTAATAAGTTTGGTCGAAGATGGATGCAAGTTTTATGCCTTCTTGCTACTGGAATTTGTTGTGCTGCAGCTGCATATTTCAGTGCAATTGGTTCTGCTGATGATACAACGTCAGCGCTTTCTGTTATTATTTTTTCCAACCTTGCAAAGTAATGCATTGAATGAAGAAATAATCCTAGATTAAACTATTTAGCATATTGTCCCAATGTCCGTAAACGCTTATCGTTGGTAAATGGAAAATTGTGATATATTTTTAGGTTTGCTGTCACAATGTCGCACCTTGTCACCTACCTACAAGCAGCAGAGTTATTTCCCACCCCATTTCGTACAACCGGAAGTGGATTTGCTTCGACATTTTCCAGTATCACAACTATTCTTGTGCCGTACATTGTTTATACAGTGAGTCCAAACACTAAGCCAAGTAAAAAAACACCGTTTTACTCACCCTCTTTTCGTTCTTAGGGAAAAGCATCACCGACCACTCCCTTTATTGTGAGTACATTGTTTTCATTTGCTGGAATGATTTCGGCTTCGTTTATTCCGGAAACCTTAAACCAAAAGCTTCCGGTGAGAGCTAAAATTAAATAGTGAATCTATAGTAATTGAAAGTTATGCCCAGTGCTAACTATCATGGTTGTTGTCGACAGGAAACCCTTGAGGAAGCCGGCAATTTCGGCAAAGGGAGGAAATTTTGGAGCTTTCATTTATCTGAGCCAACCTTAGATGATTGAACTTGAAAATACGACCAATGTAAATAAAAACAGTTTTAAAACTGAAATAAGTTGTATGAAAAATTAGACTTAACTTTATTTATTTAGCTTAGAAGATATACCACTTATTTATACTCCTACAATTCAATCACAACCTACAACCCAATATCTAAAATATCCATGTACTCGCATTAAATCTACGCAACTCTTCCATTAACTCTGGATTCATTGTACTGTTAGGCTTGGGCTTTTGGGAAGGCGAAGCTCGCTCGTTGAGATTATCAGGGGGAACATAGAGATCACTATGTCCGTTGTAATGATATTCATCGTTTGCAACAGCGTTTGCAACAGAGGGATTTTCGGGTCTTGGAAAATGCTCATTTAACTTCAGCAGTACATTATTCCCGTTTACCATTAAGTAATTAATTATAATTATTACCTTCGTCTGCATACGCAAGCGTGGATGTAAAATCGTTCGTCAAAATGTCACACAAAACCTGCCGTTGTTCTGGATTATTACGAACGTCTTCTTGCCAGCGTCTTGCCTTCTTTACAAACAGCATGTGTAGGAGGATGATGGAAATTTTTTGGAGGTTGCAATAGTCAACTTTAATCCTTACCAAATCTGAATGCGTACAATTTAGAAAAATTACGACCTTTTGCATTTTATGTATATCACAAAACCCTGTTTTAATCGTTCAACTGTGCATACCATTTCGTAAACCGTAATCGTTAATTGGTTTGGGAACCTTGATCTTAATAAAGAACTTGTGGATATACCAAGATTTCTTTGATGAAAGCTCACTAGCCTGCATCTGATACTTCAGGGGTAAATCGTAACCCATTTCTGGAGTTCAGTGAAAGAAATGTTAAGTGAATGTAGAATCAACACAGAAATTCACAAATACGCAAATGTATTATTGCATACCCAGTATACCCACGACGAATCTTCGTAATAAATATAAATGTAGCATAATAAGCACCAAGCTTCCACTGAACCCTGTCATTCTCATCATTAACCTGGTCCTAGCCTAGGCGAGGTAAGAATGTGGTCCACATTTTCTTGGCCAGCCAGCGTAGTCACCCAAAATTATCAGCTTTTCGGCTAGCTGCCTCAAGAGTTAACTTTTATATGTATGTTCGTAAAGCAGATTAAGAAAAATAAATTAATTTAATTACCCAAAGAACCGTCCGCAGCTCCAACAGAGTAATTAGTACCAGACTTGTGCGCATAGCACACAATTTCAGCCCAACAATCAACTCATCAAAAATCTGCTAATTGCCAAAAAAGCTCTGTTTCCGTGCATCTATCCCTGTCCCTTTGCAAATGAGTTTATTTACTCTGTTTTCATCAGAGTAAAACAATTTCATAAAAATAGATATATGTAATTCAGTATCACAAATAACATTCATGTAGCAAAGTGTCCACATTGTTGTGTTAAGTGCCTCATTTCCATGCTATTAATGACGCCTGTTCTCTTATATGGTGTCCAGTAATCAGAAATTTGTTATGAAATGATGACAGATTATTTACTGATATCAATATTGAACTGCACGCCATGTTGCGCATTCAACTCGTCAATTATATTTAGACAATACAGGATACTATAAGTTGAATGATCGATAACCACTTGAATGTTACAGGATACATATAGCGCAGATCTTCCGATTCCGAATCGTGCATTGATAATGATTTCCGACCTGCACCACGATTTTCTGATCTACTGATGGACTTTCTAAATAAACTCTTGATGATAAAACTATTTAAGCATGCAATTCTACTCCACAATGGGTAATTCAAGAAGTCGATTAATATTGACAGTAAATATAATGACCCAACAACCTACTTGAATTTCACAATTCGGGTTTTTTATGTAAGTCAAACTTTTTACATCTATACGGGTTTTACTACAACTTGTAATAGATTAATCATGCAATGAAAGTGTATAGCTCCATCATTCCTTATCAATTGATGTTGGCCAACACTGGAATTCATGAGAAAACAAAGGGTTTGAAGAGACGGATTTCATATAAAAGGGCGTCGCGTGCCTCCAGAAAGAACACAGGAAGCCAAGAGTAGAAAGTGGAAAGTAAATCCAAATTGACATTCCCAAAAACTCAACATGAAAGCTGTTACCATTGCCATTTTAGTGGCATTTGTTGCCACTGCTGCAGCCCAAAGCTTCTATGAAGAAGAAATTGGAGCGTGGCATTTCCATACCTACTTTTTCGAAGTCAATCCATCAAAATCTGCCGAAGCCGAGGCTTTCAGGTAATAAGATATATTATTAATTAGCTCAACTTTCTTTGGCGTTGAATTTTTTGACAAAAATCCATAATTCTCACAGTACCCCACAGAAAAGCATCCAGACAAATGATCAACAGCGGAGAGTTCCCAGAATGTTCTCTAAATCAGGTAAGTATCATAATGATTTTGCAAACCCTTTTAAAATGTTTTCCCTAATTATATTGGATGAACTCTAACAGATCTATATTGGTTGGGACGGACCCCACCCCGTCAGTCAGGTCAGTCAGTAAAATATGACGTCTAATAATTAGGCGTTAATATAATTCTTGTACATCAACTTTCAATTTTTTGACAATAATCTAAAATTCTTAATTCACCCACAGTGGGAAATGTGCTGTAACAAGTCTAGTTATGCCGTTGCCCATAGTTGGTATGTACCGTTGACCTTTGACCTTGTGTTGCTTAAAAATACTTATATGATAACCTATGAAAGTAATTTTCCTATAAAAAAATTTCCGTTGCATGTAAACTATAGGCAGACACAAAATCACGGAAATTTATCGGTCCTTATTCACCCATTGACCATCTATGACCAAGAAGATCATTTAAGCCGAACTTGATGGCTCGGACAAGAAGTTATCATTGATGCTGAGTGTAAGTGATGTCCATGACATACAATAAAGCTGCATGTTTTAAATTCATAGTGTCTGACTAATGATATTTTTGCTAATAGGCCCATGCCTGTACCCTGAGCTGCCAAGACCACGTCCATGCCCTGTCTACCCAGAGTACTCCGATGAGATTGACCCTGTAAATACTCACTATGAAACTCCCCTCCCAGGAACTGAGGACTACAGAGGACTTAACCGCAACTTCAACATTCTTACCGACGAATATTAAATACTGAATTTTCAAAACATTTTAGTTCCAAGACTGATTCTGATTTCATCAGTCCTTCAAAATTGAATAAAATTACACTGAATAGCATAAAGAAAAGTTTTTCATTTAAGGCTACAACTTTATTTTCACATCCTGAGACCAAAAATCTAACTGACAATGTGTTCATTTTTTATGAATTCATATTTAATTTAAAACAGTTTGAAATGTACTTCATAATTATGGAACAATTGGCGCATCACACAAGTATAATGATAGTATTTGCATTAACTGTACAAAATTTTTCACAGTCAAAATCAAAGACACATAGATAGGAGTTCAAACACTGCAAAAGGATATTCCTGAACTAATGGGCATTGCAGCTGTTGTCTTTTGGTTGTTAGAGAAAATATAAATTACTTTGGTTTTACAGATTGCCAGATCGGATGAAATGAACTGTGGAAAAGTTGAGTGTCCCAAGAATATTAGCGATTTATCAGTTCACACTGAGTTTTACCAATGTCCTTGTGATATGAGATGATTGTGATTAGAATTCGTTTTATTAATATAAGTAAAAATTGGTTTACAAAACAAAGTTTATTTTAATAACAGTGATGAGAAGAACTGCTTTGATGATGGAAGGCAAGAATGCCATATCCTAACTCTTTTTCTTGTGAGATTGACCGTGTGTGTTTTACGGTATGCAAATGTTTTAAAGCTGAATATACTGTGTTTTCATACTAATAATTTACTTAATTAATTAATTAAATTTCCTTAAAAGTTTAAGACATAGTTCGGGAATAGAAAACGTTTATTACATAGACGGCGAATTTTTAACAAGCATAATTCAAGACATTTAGGCAGATTTCATTTCAACTGGTAGGGATACTAGGTTATCTCTGTAGTTATTCATTGTACCAATGAAATCCGCAGTTATGCAGGCTGTCGTCAGATTAGCCCTATCAATGGCTTCTTTTGTGATCACGGTTTGCATGGGTTGTTCTTCCCTAAGAGAGTCGCGAACCTGCACAAGAAATACCGTTACAGTTACGCTAATGGATAATTCTGTTTTAAAATTATAAAGAGTTCGCATTTTTCATACCGCTTCCACAGCTTTAAAAACACGTATAAGGTTCCTTCCTGCTAGCTTTTCTAAGTCTTCTTCTGTCCAATTTCCGGTTTCAAGAAGAGCAGCAAAGAGTTCTGGATATTTGGATACATCTTCCAAGCCTTGAACAGCTCTATAATTTAAAAGTTATTAATTAGTTTGGTCTGGTCCTACAAACATTTACAGTGAAGCAAGTTGACTTACTCAGATATGCCATCAAAATCTGCTCCGATTCCAACATGATCGGGACCAATCAGATTTTTAATGTGTTGAACGTGGTCTATTAAAACAAGTTTTTGCTTGTATTAAATCTCTACGAAAACAAAGTGATAATTAGGAAGTATTAAACTTTAAACCAAGTATTTACCAACGAGGTCGGCTAGAGTAGCGTTTTTGCTGGAGTCACATTGAACAAAGCCACGGTAGAAATTGACCATAACGAGTCCGCCATTATTTTTCTATGTAAAATAGGTATAACTTCATGTAACATTAATTGACAATACCATCAAAATAAAATTAAGTAGCAAGCTCAATTAGCACATATTATAATGAACATGGGCAACGGAGGGAGCTGAAATGAAAGTATTTTAACTCACGACTTGGTCCAAAACGTCGTCGGGAACATTTCTGTGATGATTGCAAACTGCCTATTAAATTATGCATAAAACTAAATAATTCTTTTGGAGTAGTAGATGGAATGCAATTTGAAATCCTGAAAGATGTTAATACGGATAAAATAAATCCAAATTTCATAAATACCTTTGCTGATGAATGCGAAAAAATTACAGGTGCCTTAGTCCTGTTCAAGGCAGCCTTCATTGTTGCAACCGAAACATGGGAAAGGTCAACCATTATTCCAAGTCTGTTCATCTCATCAACTATCTCCAGTCCAAAATCGGACAAACCGTCGTTCGCAGGCTGAATTGGGTTACTAATTGCATCAACCGCTGCAGCATCTGCCCTGATTACAGTTAATATGAAAAGGATTAAAAATATAGCTTGCACCTTCCTGCAATTTTGAAGAAAATATGAGCTTTCACTTTTATGTGAGTGTAAACATTTACCAGGGGGTATTGCAATTGTGAGTAAGAGTAAGGTATCTTGCTCCAAGCTCATACAGTAATCTCAAAATGCCAGCACTCGACTGGATAGAGTGACCTCCTTCAATGGCTACCAAGCTAGCAATCTTCTTATTTTCAATGGCATATTCAATATCTTCAAATTGGAGACATAATACGGATGAATGACAATCTTCTGTTTCAAATTTGATTGACTAGTGATTTTTTACCGGCAGCACTGGTGGCAAAGTGCAAATCGTCGGGGTATTCCTTGGCTAATCTTTTAATAACATCAATTTGTTCCACGGTTTGGGGAACACTGTCTTTGTTGTTACTGTTGCAGGATGTATAAGCCACCCAGAACTGCGACGATAATTATTAATATGTGTATGCTCTCTTTTACCTCGAATTTTATATTTTCTTTAATGCATTAACGTGAAACGACTAAAAAATTAGAAATACCTGGCCACCAACTTTTCCTTTTCGAAGTCTGGGAAGGTCTGTGAAGGAATATGGATTACTTGCCCATGGTTCAACTTGTGTCAAGTCACTGCTAAAGTTCACCCTTCTCAAGTCGTTGAAAACAAGCTCACGGAGGTTCATGGGGAAATCATTATGTCTGCGAATAAGACGCGAATTATTCAGTGTTCTTTATTCACATCAACGTTAAAATAGAAGCAATATAACCACCAAATCAAACAAAATATTAATAGTATACCAAATTTTGAATTCAATGTGTAATTTTAGGGCTTATAATGGTTTTTGGCCATGAACATTAATTCTTGAGATTGTAGATCGAAGAGAGTTGTTAAATGTTATTAGCCGAAGTTATCTAATTCTACACACCGGATCTTGTATAAATTATTTTAATACTTTGTTGTTACCCATCGATCACAGGCATTCGGTCCAAAATCTCTTCCGCCTTCTGTAAAAATTCAGCATGTCGTTTACTATCAATCCCCAATGGAACTGCGTTTACACCTACAACTCCTAGGAAAGCTAGAAAAGCTATCGATCTGTAGAATCCCAACTTCATTTTAATGCGGAAGTAAGAAGTAAAGGTCAAATTTGATCTAATGTTGCCACAAAACTGCAGGACTCTTATTATACAACAATCAACAAAGAATACAAGAGCTGCGACTCGGCCTGACAATGCTACATAAAGCAGAGAACTGAAAGAAAGTAATTCATGTATTTGCAATCCTTTTATATAATCATTCCTCACATTGTCAGTGACAATGAACGGGCTGGCGATAAGATGAACGGACTCTGATTATACTTCATTCATTCACGAGCTCAAGAGGTGGATTTAACATTTAACTCCTGTCAATATTTACATAAAGTTCGCTTCAAATTCAAGTACTTACGTAGTAAATCATCCTTATGTAACGCATATAATTCATCTGATCATTCTCCGGGTATTATATAAAATTCGAGCGAGACCACAAGCATATAGGTATGATTAGGATGCATATCATGTGCCGAGTGCATTAGCTTAAAAACTAAGCATTGTGTTTGCATAACTAAATTTATGCCCTTGACAAATTTTACCACGTAACTTGCTAATAATGAACCTACTGCATGATAAAATACGGTTGATTAAATGCCATTTCAGCAGACAGCCATCACCTCGTCCACGTGCAAATGCCAAATCTTTTACTTATACAACGTTATACATTTCTTTGGATGTGCTAATTTATGAACACTAGATTTGCAAATTTATTTACTGAGAAAACTTGCCATATAAGATGCCAAAAGAAAACAATCCAGAAGGCTATTACTCCCACTTCAATGTGTGTATAATAGGAACATTTTTATTTGAAACTCAGACTTTGACATACATCCTTTACAACAAACTTGCAAATTTTCTCCTCAAACCTTAACCATCATATACAAACAACCTACTATGATTTACATTTGCACTACGCTACGTTGTTGTAACTTTCCTTCATCGTAATAATATATTCTATGGAATCTAAAAATGTGTTACATTATTGTATGTACTTGCTAATCTATTCTATTTTTGAATGTTAATCATTTGAAAAAGAAACTCCATTTAAGTAAAAGCTGTAATAAATACTGGTTATAATGGCAGCGGTTGTAATTTGGTTGATATTTTGTTTTTGAGCCCTGTCAAAGGAAATGACTCCCGTTTGTTCACATGCGAGAAGTTATCCGTAAACTTCATTTGCCCTCATTATCTTTCTGATCCATCCAACATAGTTTGCAACCTTTGCATAGATGCCAAACTTATTTTTTCTGCCGCAACCATCGCCAAAGCTAGTGACTCCAAACACGGTCCAACTATGGATAAAAGTAAAAGTTTTACTTGTAAAATAGCTAGTTCAGCGTACGTAATATGACATTCTGGTACTATATGTGAAATCGTACCGGTTATCTTCGGTGCATAATATTGGTCCACCGGAATCTCCAGCACAGGAGTCAACAGTTCCTCTTCTATATCCAGCGCAGAACATGTTTTTTGTGATTTCATGTGCTCCATACGTATACCGGCATTCTAAATTGCTTACTATTGGCACCTGAAATATTTTTTACACGCTCTTAATAATTTATTTATTACCAGATCGGATCTTAAGTAGGATGGTATTACAGTGAGTTAATGCATAAAAGAGCTACCTTTCCTTCATGTAATGCTGTCGTTCCAAAAACATGAGTGTGATTTCTCTTTCCCCATCCCAAAATGGTACAGAGCGTATCTGGAGCAGGAATTGGTTGATTTTCTCTAGGCAAGCATGCCAATCCGGCAGCCGTTGGCACAGGTTCGGGCAGTAAAAGTAGAGCCACATCGTTGTCAACTGTCTCATGGTCAAAGTCTGGATGAATGAAAGCAGCTTGAACCTAAATGGGAGCATTTACCATAACAAATCCATTACATGCACAATAATAAAATGAGACTTGGAATCTAGAACAATGTATGTTCCAACAACAACAACAACAACAACAAGAAGCTACATCACATACTTTGTAATGCTTCTCGGTGCCATCATTTTTGTGAAGATGATGTTCACCAATGGTCACGCTCAACTTCCTTCGCACACAATGTGCTGCTGTAATGATCCATCTAGGTGCAATCAGCGTTCCACCACAGAACACTTCCTAAAATGCAATAAAGTTCCAAATTAAGCACTCACTAAAAATAGGTGATAAGCTCCCGAAATTCGTCTCTTGTCGTATCTCTCTTACTTGCATCCTATTTAGCAAAGCTACTTGCCATGGCCACTTTCCCTTCCTAGTCTCTCTTCCCCCCAAAATCCGTAACACAAGTCCACTCTGATTCGCATCCGTAATCCTCGCAACTCCGCAAGTTGGATTCTCCTCAAATTCATTATTACCATAATCTTGGGAAATTGGGAAAGGGCCCACCGTTTCCGAAAAGTATTCTTCTGATTGTTTATTCTGTACTCCCTGATTCCTATCACGGCGATTGTGATGATGATGGCGAGCAGGCCTTTGTTGGGGTTGGGAAGGCGTGATGCTTGTACTTCCACGTCCTCCTGAGATCGGTCTCGTAGATTCAGAATCTACCGGTTTCAAACTAGAAGGAAATACGAAGGAATCCCTAATGGCTGGCAGTGGATTGCCTCAATAAAAATCAAAACAGAATTCTTTTCTATAAATAATATAACTTATAAATAGTTATAAAAAAAGAAAGTGTGCCGAAATTACATAATATATTAAAATACTTTGTTGTTGCAAAAAATGTTCTGCATTCTGATCAACATAATCTTCCAAATAGTCCTCGTCCTCCGCGTCAGCTAAAAAGTCTCGTTGATTATTCTCAAAAATGTGTTGGCAGTGTGTTCCGCGGTGGTAGCAGAAAGCCTCTTCGTGCAAAATTGTGTTCCCACATACCAACGGGAATTTGCATGCCCTAGTTGTGCAAAGATATTCCAATTCAAAATATAAATATCAACATCATGTCTGTGCTTATTTACAAACTTTGAAAATGCATCCAAGCCACTACTCCTGTCACACGCGATAACATGCTTTGCATGCTAATAATATGCTTGACAAATTGATTCCAAAGTGTTATGTAACAGCTGGGGAAACGTGCGAGAATGAGTGTAATTTGTAGTAGCAACATAGCGTGAAATGGCTCTGACATAAAAGTATCATCGGGAGAAACCTGTATCGCTTTGTGGTGCAGTGTCTTGTGCAAGGAGCCCATCGTGTCCAACGACTGTAGAGGAATGAGTCCATGTCAAAGAGGACACTTGGTGGGGTGAACGATCGTATCGATTTGCATCGTGTTCCATTACAAATCTACAATGGGAATGATATCGTCATTCTAGTAAAACTGGATTCCAACCGAATATAAACACAAACATCCTTGTTATGTTACCTTATAGCGTCTCAATTTCCTCGGCGATGGTGATCCATTCTCTCCACAAATCACGATGCTTGTCAAAACCGACAGCACAATGAGCACCCACAAACCAGATAAGTTCATTTAGATTGGGGCAGTGACGCAGATGAAGATAATACTTAAAATTACGAAGAATAATTTTAGAAGCTAAAACGACTCTCACTTCCTCTCATGCACACAAACACAAACTGAAAATGCAAGAAAGGAATAATAGTTGGATTGCAAAAAAATGAAACAAATAAACTTTAGCAAGTGGTTCAGAGAAATGGGGGAATGAATGATTG
>JAQGAP010002847.1:0-13909 GCA_034697805.1 Orchesella bifasciata | reverse complement strand
TGATGCCTATGTACCTTGCAAAGTGCGTATTTTCTAGCTTGCATTGTATGATATTGTTGTGTGCCAAAACACCAAACCAAGTCAACCAATTTATATTACATGCAGGCATAGGTATGGTATGTTGTGTTGGTAAAATGGCATGTTATAATAAATATACGATCTTTATATTGCATGTACATCTGTATGGAATCTCGTCACAACGCTACCTTGGTATGCAAAACGAACAGTGGTTTTTCCATTTGCAGAGTGCAGTGATTGCAATGTACTATGCATAAGGCAGTAAGACGTGGATACTTAGATTGCGCTTCAGGCTGCACAAACCATCGCTCATCGCAAATTTTAATTTCAATTTGTTTCTATTTATGCAGTTGTTCTAGCTTGCAAGGTGACTGGGGTGTACTAACCAAATCGCTTTCCTGTTGGTTCAAATCATGAAGTAGAGATTGAACAATTCGTTATGCTACGCAAGTGTCATTCCTTATGATTGCTAATTTCAAGCCATAACACTAACTACACAACCAGATCTTAAAGAAATTAATCCTACCTTTGACTTGATGTTTATAAATACAGGGATCCTCGTCATTACACTATTTGCATAATATATTGCAAAACAATCAATCATTCACTTAAATTCCATGTGTATTTATATCTCGTGCATACCATTTTGTGACATCAATAATGCAATCAATCTGCAGGGCCTATCCTACGCTATCAGAAGGTGTCAGGTGCCTGACAGGCCGGGACGCTGAAACCAGTAAAAAAGGCCGGGAAACTGATGCAAATTGCATAGTAAAAGCGTTAACATTGGGGTAAATTGAAATGAATGGGGACATAAAATCGAATTCGTAGGATAGGCTCTGTAATCTGGCTGAAATAATTTGCTCCGTCATCTTTTAAACACTAACTCCTAAAAAGACACCATTATTATTATAGGTCTTAATATTCAAGTGTCATTCTTCATGACAGATCCAATTTGTATATTAAATTTTTTTAAATGTAATTGAGTAATCTACGTTAGGAAAACCTCAAACAATGCCCAAACATTTACTACGAACGACTGTGACATCTTTAGCAACTGCATAAGAAAAGTAAACATTTAGTCAAATGATATCGACTCACTCTGTGAATACACTTTAAGTTTTACCTGTACGTTCGTTGATTTATGGTAACTTCGTTACGTAAATTTAGCCGAAAGAAACATGGATTTGCATAATATGATGCGCTTTTTATATGGATGAGTTTCAAGAATTGGAAGTTAAGTACCTGCTCCCTACATCCGTTTAGAACCAGGAATTTCAGCATCACCTCTAGTCTTGCTTTATGCTCGCACATAGGACGCATAAGCGTTAACAATGGTTTAAGGAGGTTTTAGAAAGTTTGAGACATGAATGGAAGTGCCATATATATTCATCATCCCTATTAGAAGTTGGTTATTATGCATAATTTGCATGATACATGCTTTTAACTAAAAGTGGAGAATGATACTACTTATGTGCTAATTTGTTAATCATATTGTTAGTGCGATAGCTATGCAAAAAGGCAATAATATTTTTGGCTCGTGTAGACTGATGTTGATTGGGAATCACGTATGTACGTTAAAAATGAAGCCAGTAATTTTATTCATGCCACCAACATGAAGTTTTATTGATGTTTGCAGAATATTTTGACTAAACTAAAAATTTCGTAGATGACTCCTTTCTCTTTCCGCTTATGTGAGAGGTATATACACTCGGATAAAATTGCTTTGTTTTTGCGAAGTTTAGCTTTTGATAAGTATTAATCCATATTATATTATTTTAGCTTCAAGCTAATATCTGTGATACGGGTGTGGTTCGGAAATTAAATGACAATTGATATAAATGTGCAATGAATTTAATCACAGTATCAAAGGACAGCTAATATGATAAGCTAATAATGCTATGCTTATAACGTAACATTCTCGTACTTAGGACTTTCCATTGCGTATTGGATGAATTACGAGATACTCATCGATCATATTTACATGTGAGAATGTTTCTATGATCTTAAAAAAATCACAGTTTACTGCTGTCAAGTACAAATTCACGATTGACGCTTGGGCCTGCAGTTGAAAATGACTGAATACATTAAAATAGTTTGTTTCGTGCAAAGTGTCACATTTTTATTTCGTATTTTATTTTTTAAACAGTGTATTGTGTTGTAATACTCTTTTCGTCTTGAATAAGTTTAATACAAGCAATTCGTTTCAGGATTTGGTGCTTTGCTTATGCTGCTTCGGTAGTTTCTCATTTACAGTTCACACACTCCAGCCAATGTTCGTATTGTAGTTAACTTACGCTTTCTTCATATTATATTCTCGAGAATTATCTGACGGAGTGTCTGAATTCAACATATATGCTATAAGTTGAATTTAGCCGTAACTAGTATCGACCTGACTCTAGCTCACTGAAACGTTTTTAATGTAGACTTGCTGACGTTCACTTCACACTATGAGCTAGGTAATTCATATTTTAAAGTTGATGTTGCTGGTCGTTACAATGATGACTTAAATCACCCCTTTCCTTGTTCATGCTGTCGACTTGCAGTCCCAACATTTTTACCGCAGTTTCTGAATTTTATTTCCATAAGTGACGATTTATTTGTATGAGTCCATAAGATGAAAAGTTTGATGAGCGTAAGGATTTTCCCCTATGTGATTTGTATGTGTATGTCTCCCATTAAAGTATGGGAAAAATATAAACTATCTACGGAAAAATAGAAATGCGCCTCATGTATAAATTAAAAATGAGCCTCTTGATATTTTTGTGCCTTTTGTAGGAAAAATTGTACCTTTTAATATAATTTTGTAACAATTATTGGAACAACGTTACTTGAGCTTTTTAAGCATAAAATGCATGGAATCGTTCACCAGAGAGTCTGACACTCATTGACTTAGACTTCATATGGCACACAAGGTCAAAAAGTAGTCAATAGTAGCGATAGACAAACGATGTAGGGCTTGTTTGTAGCAGTTAATGTTGAGCTTTACTGACGCTTTAAGCTCCTTAAAATACTTTGTAGCCAACAGGTAGCCAGTTAGTGGTTCGGAGCCCGTTTTAAACTATTGTTTGATTTCATGTCGAATTCTCCATTTGAAAGCCTTGAGATTTATAATAATTTTACAACTGTCTACACACACATTGGAATTCAATCAAGAAAGTCATTACAGTACATACTCGTACTTGTGATAAAAATGTGCAGAAATGTAATTTGCATTCTCAAAGCACTTATATCATATGCAAGGTCTCGTATAATAAATGCTCAGATTATGGGAAACAAGTATAAGAGGTTCAATCAGCGACTTCAGTTTATAGATAATACTAATGCATACCTAGCCAAATGCTACATGTGCT
This sequence comes from Orchesella bifasciata, assembly GCA_034697805.1. Taxonomy (NCBI): domain Eukaryota; kingdom Metazoa; phylum Arthropoda; class Collembola; order Entomobryomorpha; family Orchesellidae; genus Orchesella; species Orchesella bifasciata. Next base: position 10,538 of record JAQGAP010002847.1, on the reverse strand, counting down.
AGCATTTATGAGTTTACATTTAGATTTCAATGTAGGTTATTTGAATAATGTGTTATTATGTCATTGATTTTAAACTTTTATAATACTTTTAGATGAGGCGCACTAAATTCTAAAAAATATTACAGATTCATTTAAATATGAGGTTATCAATCCTACGAAAGGCACAGAAGTATCATGAGGCATATTTCTTATTTTGATATGATGCTTTTTTACATTATACAGCACTGCGTTAAATGCATGCCTTAAAGTATTAAAACCAGATTGATCCCCAAAATGGGAAAAAATGTAGCTTTATACTTATGTGAATTCGCCAGTGGTTTGTCTTTCCACAACTGTTCACTTTTTTTTTTGCTTTTGAAGAAAATTGGTGTAGTTTGGCAGGAAGAGGTTGATTCATTTTATTTTGTATATTTACTTTTTATGTGCCAGACAACACAAGAAATTGTGCAAGTGAAAATAGAGAATAGCTCTGAAAATCCAATTTCACGTTGCCCCAATCAGAGGTTTCATGAATTGAAATCTCACCTTGAGAAGTGACACGCATGCGGGAAGCTCTAGTTTTATGCGTTATGTGTTCATACTCCTTTTCTCAGCCTCATCTATTTATGGAAATTAATGATTGATCATGATAATGATGTGAAATTTATCTCGATAAATAAGTTAAATGAATCGCATATTGGTCTAATCTACGATAGAATGCAGTGCATAATATTCATCACACAAACTATTACCATCATCCGGTTTTACTCTGCGATAACACAGAAAGATGAGAAAGGAAAAGGAATATTTCTCCGTTGCGGGAGATATGAATAATTGTAGTTGCATTAAACACGGGATTAACTAAATAAAGGAAATACGTTCAAAATATAATGATATAAGCATAAAACGATGGTGAATATATGGTTTTGGGACTGTGTAGTAATGGCAAGATTCAATACAATACAATACAAAAACAAATGATTTGTGAAAAGCAGACGTAGTTAAAAATACATAAATGCATATCAGAGACAAACTGCAGAACTTTCAAACCTTCAAAATATATTCCACAAGAATCACATCGCGACAGAAATTTAAGTGTTATGCTATAAGCAAAACTACAGCAATTTATTCCCTAATTTTGCTACTCGAAGCAAGGAAAACATGGTTATGAAAAAATGACATATCTCATAACTTTTATACATCAACATTGCACCATATGCAACCGCTCATCAAGCCGAGTTCAAGTTCGATAATCAGCTTGCAGCAAAAAAAAAGCCAAAACTTCCTGCCAGCTACAGAGTTTAATTTCGTAATGAACAGCTTTTCGGCAAGGATAGACAAGAGCAAGTGCACATTAACTCACATCGTGTTATGTCCATATAAGGTAATGCGACTTACCTGCATACTAAAATATGACGTTCTTTTCTTTTACTTGATTTCCGTTAAAGCGTCTAATCACGTTGCGAATTCATGCAGTGCCTACAAAACTGTCATAAACAGTCGCGCATCGTGAAATCCCAATTGAAAGCAGACGTCGATGATAATACCTGATCATATAACAAATTCGCAATGACTTTTCCTGTAGACTATTTAATAACCAGAAATGTTGATTGTAAACGGAACGCGTAGAAAATAAATTCTAAATGATAGCTGGGGTGGCAACTAATCTTTACAAACCATTCCTGTTAATTATATTCATCGCCCAGAAATGGAATTCATTAAGTCGTTGACATAGAACGCTTCCAGTCATGGCTCCCGAACCTGTTGAAGAAACCCGCCTACCATCAATACCCGAAGATGTAAATAATAAAGACGACTTAAAGTGTTTGACTGGACAGTTGGGTAAATTCCTTTTTAGATTATTTTTTCAGTTTTCATTAAAATTTTTAAAGCATTCATTTTCGTTTCAGGGAATTTCGGAAAATACCAACTTTTCCAACACCTTTCGCATTGTCTCGTATGGCTTATTGCTGGCATCCACATGATGGGGTTCGTCTTCGTCTTCCCAATCATGGAGCATCGCTGCCGCATTCCCCAAATTGATGGTAACTGGAGTTCAGAATACTCAATAGAAAACTATATTCCCACAACTGCTTCCGGAAAATTGGCATCCTGCTCCAAATTCAAGGATCCGAACCGAGACAACTCTACCCTTCCCTATAGGTAGGTTGGCTGTGTTTACTCGTCTGAATATTACACAACCGGGATGGAATGGGACATGGTTTGCGAACGAGAATGGATGAAAGCCACAGTCGGCGGGGCATTAGGAGACAAATTTGGTCGTAAACCGGTTCTCTGCTGCAGTGGAGTTATAGCTTTATTTTGTGGATTTGGAGCTGTTTTCCTGAATAATTTTTATGACTGTTTTTTGACTGTTTAAAGGAGAATGAATGCTAACACTAGCTGTGGTTCATATCCTGATTTCCAATTCCAACGATTTACAACCAAGTTTCCAAACTGATAATTAGTTTATATTTTAAATGACAGTCAAATCCTAGTAATTTTGAGGACATTGTAGTTCTATGGAACACAAATTTTACGTAAAGAAAAGAGCTCTTGTCATAAGGAGAAAGTAGGTCAGTAGCCTGCTAGTACAGGAATGAAAAGCAAGTGAATTCATTAGAAAGACATGTAGAATGAAGGTATTGTGTTATTAAACAATGGATTAGCTACTCAAGCAAAGCGTAACATTTATGCTATTCTTCCGACACAATTTAACGTGGTAGTTGACAGCATTTATAGTGTGATTGTATGGCTTAAGTTAACTATATACATTTATTAAATAATGATGAGAGGGTAATTCACGAGTGTAATGAGATTATTTATTTCCCGACGTTTCGATTGTAACTACAATCCTCCTCAGGGGTAAAACAAGAACGAATGAAATTCTTAAAGCAAATCGTCTAATTCGTATTCTAAATCTAGTTATGAATTTAAGGTATTAATTAAATTGTGTATAAATCTCCAAGAGTTGCATTCCATCCTTTATGTAGCCATTCGCAACCTCTTTCTTCCTTCCGGTTCATCAGTGATAATCCTTCGTTCTCTGCTTTTCTGATTAGTATGGCTTCCTTGATTTTCCTATTGCGTTTGTTGTCTTGCGAAAGGATGATTTTAGTTCCATCCCAATCAATTGAGTGCCCATCTTGATTGATGTTGTTCCAAACATGTTGAGCAATTCCAGAGTCCTTGACTTTGGCGTTTGTGCATGCATTTTTGTGTTCTCTTGTTCTGGTTTTCAGATCTCGCCCAGTTTCTCCAATGTACATATATCCACATGTACAATCGATTTTGTAAACTCCACATCTCTTGCATAAAGTTTTGTCTTTATGTTTTGTAAGGATCTCAGACATTCTATTGAATGGGATGTAACCAATTGGATTGCCCATTTTCCTCATGATTAGTCGGGCTGTTGATTCAGTAAATCCTTTCACATATGGTAGAATCACTCTAGGTTTGTCTTGTTGGGACGGAAGAGTTTTGTTATGGAAGTTGTCGATTATTCGTTTAACTGCTTTGTTTACCCATTTTTCTGGATAATTGTTCTTTCGGGTTAGGATATTTTTGATGTGGCACAGTTCACTCTTGATATATTCTGGACTGCAGATTCGTAATGCTCTTTGAACTAATGTGTTTACTACCGTGATTTTATACATTTATGTATTTGTAATGAATTCAGGCGTGATTTTGTTTGGGGATCCAACTCGACATAACTTAAAGCTACTTCACGTTAACGGAGTAATGTTAACCCCCAATCCCCACGCCAACCGCATGCTGTATAAACTTCACAAACTGCTTTTTGGCCTACGTGACTCCGATCACTGATCAACTCCGCCGTGCCGTTATGCCACGTCAGCGTATAAAAATTGCTTCATCCTCATGTTGAGACGTTTCTACCTATAAATTATCTTCATTTGAAGCTGACACACGGAGCTGATAAGTCCTTACTCACCAATCCATAGCCAACATAGCCACCATTATCGTCGTCCTAGATTGTAGGAGTTTGTGAGTGTAAATTTTCAGTAATATTAGATTCATTGGCAGCTATATAGACAACTCTGTTACACTTTCAGGATGTATCCAACACGAATTTGTAGCCTGATATTTCTAAGTCCGTCAAATCCGAAGCAACCATATTTTTTGGTACATACCACCTTCAGGTTTAATATTGTTGGGTTTTATATAGAGTTTCCGTAGCATGAGTGTATTTAATTTAAATATTTCGTGAAATATATCTTTCAGTTGTCGTATCCATTCAATCATACATGAAAACGAGGTGGTATCGGACAATGGATGATGGTGGTGATGAACACTTTCGAACCAGTCAGCCTGGAATTGTTAGCTGCATTAAATGGCGGGTAAGTTTCCCATTGTTTATTTATCATGCGCCTAACTTGGTAATACTAACGATAGTTTCCTACAATATAGGATATTATCCTGATCCTTCAAGTCGAAGCAGATTTTTAGTTCATTTTCCATATCTCTACCCCCACCACCGTTGTACCCCTCCACAAAAATGTTTCTGCAATATCCACTGCACGACCATTTCACCCCAAATGGGTCTTCAGCCATTCTTATCGCCACCTCCCCTGACGAAATGTCGCAAACTCCCAGTTTGCGGCATTTTCCTAACAAATGGACCTACAACTTTAGCGTAAGTCCATTATAAATAGTTGATAATCATTGGTGGGAACATAATACCGATGTATAGTGGGGATATGCGTAAAAATGCCATTTTTAATTTGTTTCAACTAATTTGTCTAGCGAGGTGGAAGGTAGACAAAAATAAATCATAACCATAAGCACCCATGATATCTGAGGTGTAGGAAAAGCCGGTATCCATCCAACGGGGCTTAAAAGTATGCTTTCAATTATGATTAAAAGTTAAATTTTACACTATGGTCACGTTGGTTTAATTTTACTAGAATTTCTGTAGTTTAACATTATATGGAGTTCTTACAGCATTTTGGGAGGTTTATTGCCAGGGCGTATGAAGTACCTACCATCTACTGCACCCATGAACCAGATCAAGCCTCAGACCACTGTAAAACAGGCCCACCTCAAATCAGTTTTGGGTTCTGTGTGAGAAACAACTTTTTAACAAAATTTTGATTGAACATTGACCATCAGCACCGGGTTTTAATTTTTCATGATTAAAGATATAACTATAAGTAAACTAAGCTCGTTATATAAGTTCACCTTTGAATAGGAAGTTAGTTGTATTAAGATTCAAAGCTTATTTCAAAATCTTAATACTACAAGGAATATTTTACAAAGGTACAGAATAATTCCTTGTGAGGACATATAAATGGAGGTGATACAATAAGTTTTGAAGCATGAATACATCAACACTAGGCCGTGTCTCAAAATGCATTGTGACGTTTTTACACTCAGGTCATCTCAGATCGGTATTTTGAAATTTGGAATTCGTAACTACAGAACAGGTTCAAAACAGGGTTAACATTTTTCATGGTTTGTAACTTGTTGACGAAAAGCTAAATAAAGCAATAGCGAAGACTTGAAACAGATTGCTGACGTTTCTAGTTATGGAGTTGACAAAAAGTCATACCTCTTAATTGTTTATGTCGTGACATAGATGTATACATGCATTACATCGTTTAAACAAGAGTTAAGGCTCTACTGATTCAACTTGTATCTTTACTTTCGGAAGAGCATCACGATATTGAGATGTCCAGCCCAAGTATAATGAATCAAGGCAAATAAAAGTAAATGGTTTATGTACAAAGTTGATATATAATATAAATATGGATTAACGTATTATGAATTAAATGTAGGCTAGGTTGTATTAAAAGTTTGGTTTGAAAAATGTATATCAAACTGATCGTTGAAACAATTTTTTATAACTTTCAATTAGGTAGAACAGCTACTTGTTTTAAAAAGAATTTTCAAGTCTCGTTTTACTAGTTATGGAACTAGACGAACCTGCAATCCACATGTAAATACAGCTAATATTTAACTGAATAACAGCAATTCCAGAATTGTGAGAACAGACCTTAGATAATATTTGGGTCGGTATGGTCCCAAATGTCCTATGTTATTTCCAGAAATGTTGATTGTAGCAATGAGATACTTAATTTTAATTATAAAGCCAACTTCCCTTACTTGTTTAACACAAATGTGTAGAGATTCCAGATTTCTTTGGAATTCTGCTTGGTGTTACAATTTCACGAATCTCTGTCGTCTTCATGCTTTCCAATGTAGTTTGTACACTTAAATATTTATTTTACAATCTGACTGTTATGTTTCTGAGGATTACCTTATAAGCCAACTTTGTAGCACTTGAAACAAAAAGGTTTTTTTAATCCTAAGATTTCATGCGGGGAAAAACCAACAGGGCAAGTAATGTATAGGTTTGAATTTTTAAAAAAACAATGACCTCTTCAATAACTTTTAAACTAAATAATGTATATGAATAACGAAGATAGTTACTTACAATTGAGGAGAAATTTAAAACTTGAAACAAAATTTTTTACTACAAACTGTGCCCTATGGCTCACAAAGGTGGTTGAAAATTTAAACTTTGATAACAGCATGATATGTAGCATGGGTAGAAACATTGGGCAGTTATCCCTCTAAAAATGTAGTTTAAAGGGACAGTGTACAATTATTTGAACAGTGAGAATGACATTATGTTAAGGATTAAATTAGGGATGTAAACAACTATTCATTCAATGAATGAGTTGTTAGTTTTCTGTAGAGCCATAATTAGTATGAAGGCACAATCTTTTTTTTTCACGCTATTACAAAAAAAAATTCGTAGCTTTTACTTGTTAGGTCAAACATTATTGATAACATTTTCCAGTCATTATAGTATAAAGGCAACAGTCTTGGAATTTACAAATAAGCAAAACAAACCAAAATTTTAGTGTAATAATTGATAGAAATTGTTCCTGCGGAATCGTATTTTATTAAAACATATTCATTTAATCGTATTTCTCTTTGTTCGAAAACGTTTGTCAACGTTATGTTCATGTAAATGAATTTGAGTGTAGTTTGCAAGGAAACTCCAGTTTATGATTTCTTTGTTTGAACTTTAACACTATTTTTGCCATTTACGGGACTGATAAGAGTATGGTAAGATAAAGATCACGTGATAGATGCGTGATCTTCACGTGATCATCCTTTGTTCGCGTTTAAGATTTACGTATTTATTATGAACTTTTACTTATGCTAATTAGTAAATTTTAACGTTTCTTTGTTTGGAAACCGTATAAAAGGGGGCCCAAAATTGTATTGGGCATCCATTTTCGATCTGCCAGTTGACTTGAGTAGAGCATTTATTGTCGGATTGATGTTTGACTTGAACTGAGCACGACAAAGTTGAATCATATTTTCCTCTGTCAGTTACTCTTGCTGAAAGTATGCAATAAACGCAGTTGGAATTAGAATCTCTTGTTGTTTGTGGAAACTTATTTTCATTTCCGTGAAACATTTCCACTTTCATTTTTATTCCCAAGTTGGGGAACATTAGTTTGCAGAAGCATTTGCATTGTGCTTTGAAATTTCTGATCATTCCTGCCGGAATAAATCCATCATAGTATCTGAAAACTTAGAAACCTGTAGATTGTTGCCTATCAGATCGAAGGCTGATTTTGGCGTCTACAGTTATACTTGCGCCGTAACATACTTATAATTTCAATTCTTTCGCCACACCGTCACACCAATCATATTATTTACCTGTCCCAATAGTTAAGTTCATTTCATTGGTTTTTGTAATAATGCAGTATACCCTGGTTGATTGTTTCAATTCTTGACAACTTCCAGTCAAATGAAAACGATATTGCTTGAATCGTTTGGAATGGTTATGGTTGGTCCGTAATTCGGAATAAAACCAATGAGAAATATTTTAAAAGTTGCTATTTTATGTTATTTTGTTAATATGGAAATAATATATATATATATTTGTTAATACTGGTAAAATCACTAAATTTTGTGTTGCGCAGATTTACAAAAATAAATCTGTAATTTTTGACATTTTGATGTATAACATGCGTTGCATACTAGGGTCGGTGGTAGAGAAGTTCCAAGATTTTTTTTACGAAAGGAATATAACTCAAAGCATTTTTCATTTTGCGGTGGGATAATCAAGAGTTGCACAATTTGTCAAGCTATCCAGTTACATTTCCCCTGAAGTACGCATGTCTTGCTGGAGATACGATTCCACACTGAATATTTATAACGACAAAGAGTTGTTATCATGTCTCATGGTTATTAGTTCCATACTCAGATAAGTTCTTCAAAAATCTTTCAATTGCTTAAGTATCTAGCTTAGGTAGCCTGATACTGATTCTTTCGTCCCATAAATAAAGTGTGAATGCATATAGATCAATACAAAATGCTGAAAGGTTGTAAAATTTTAATTGTGGCATTAACAAGATATGGCCACGTATTTCATACCTACTGGTAAGGTCAGTGAACTTTGGAAACTGGAGATTTTGGAAGAGATTTACGGTTGAGTAAGACAATCGTGTAGTAATTGAAAATTTACCCTTTGCGATTTTTAAAGAATAACTTTCTATTGCCTGATGCAGTTTCAAATGAATTTCTCCAGCAAGTAGATTGATAGTTGCTAACAATCTAGATGACTCTGTTTAATATTTAATGCCACGTCGCTGGATCAGTTATGGTCATTGTCAAGCTAAGTGAGACTTGGTTATGACCGTTTTAGACTTCTTCGCAATGATGATGATAATAATGGAGAAATAGCTAACAATGGCTAAATTGGATAATATACCTTATACGCACTAAATACACATGCAATAATGGATAATAAGGATAATATACATAACATTATGACAATGACTTCTGCATAATAGCATGCGATACGGATATCCTTATCCAATATCCATAAGCATACATATTTGAGATATTCTGCGTTGCTTTTCGGGTAACTGTGGACAGAGCAGCAAGTTTCACACAATTGAATTGTCTTAATGAGTATATATATCGTAATTTCATTTCATTAAACATTTTTGACAAACCGACAATTTGAATCGTCGTTTAAAGAAGTTATAGTACCAAAGCTGACTTTAAAAGTCAATTAGTTTCAAAATCTGTAGTTTTATAAGAACCAAAAATTAAAGTTAGACTGTTCGATACTGGAGAAAGTTAGTCAGTGAATGATATCAGCACTGATATCAGACGCGCGCAAGTATTAATCAATAAGAGATTAGGGATCTACTCTATTATTAACAAACCAATCACAGAAGACAACAACATTTATTGCTCACACATAGAAGAATTAATAACAACTGCATTGGATATTGGATCTATATAGTGCAGTGCGTAATGTACTTAACTATATTATGCATGTTTTATGTATTTAGCCATTAAAAGCCACTTTCATTATTATTATCCAAATATCCATTAAAAGCTACCAAAACTATGGTGGATTTGACACGCTAAAATTTGGCTAATAATGGATCCAATACATATCTATTAATATCCACTTAACATGCCTGCTTCTTCGCATTTCTTCGAAAAGCATTCTAGGCATACATCCCTAGCTGTTACATTTCCTGACAGATTTTAAATTTTTCATTGACATTATCAGCTACCCGTTTCCATTTTTACACTCCAAATCGATTTCAAACTGCAGGCAGAGCCGAACTGCTAGACCGAACATTTCGTTTATACATGCCCGTTTCCGTTGTTCCTGCTGTGAACCTGTTGCCTGTAATGTCTGATTGTGTTCCATTTGCACAGGCAGAGTAGAATTAAATAATTTTAGATACAAGATTTTTATGCATATGAAATCGCAGTTTATTGAAAACCAACCTAAAACCAATACTTCCATGCAAAAGTCTTTTGTAAGCTGGTTAGCACTTCTAAAACTCTTTACTTTTTCATGAAATTGAATTTTTTAAATGAATAAGCCGTCAATTTGATTGCTGCGACGTTGACGCTGCAGTCAAGAAAAAGATGCCGTTCAACTTCACACATTTGGTGTACTGGTCCATGATGTACGTGGATAAAAGGAAGGCTCAACATTATGACTTGGAAGACGCTTGGTTTGAAGAAGTAACTGTTATTCAGCAAAGGTTAAAAGCAATCCCAGTTATTCTCACTATTTTTTCTTATTATTCTAAGAAATCACTAATTTACTCAATGTTTCTATTTCAGAATCCCATTTCCCATTTCAGCTATCCACTGAAACGCGCCGATACGGTGAAAGTTGACAGTGACGAGTCTGCTGTGGGAGCAAAACCAATACAGTTCTTGGTTTGAATGTCCAGTGCAAAATTCTGCACTATATACATTTCAATTTACTGTTAGCGCTGACCCGTAGCATGCTTCCACATTATCCACATGATTTAATGTTTTGACCCGACTAACTAACGAGTGACTAACAAATTTAATTAAGTTACCAACTCAAAATCACGACACTAATTAGTAATTACTGCTTGAGGGTAGAATTCAGAAAATAAAAATTGAAAAAAAAACATTGACGTGAAGAACCTCAATACTTTTTTTATTAATGATTATTTTATTCATAACGCCTGACAATTTATGACTGTTTGGGCATTACCTGCAAAACG
>JAQGAP010002846.1:0-13917 GCA_034697805.1 Orchesella bifasciata | reverse complement strand
GATACCGAGTACTCACCTTTACTTTCTACATTATCAGCAATGAAGTCAAGAACACTTGAAATTTCGTGTTGCTTGAATTGAACTCGGCACGTTTTTTGTTGTGCATGAAATGCAAATAAATGTAAATTGTTTGTGAATTTATGATGAAAGATATCAAAAAGGTGGTTAGATGATGTCGAATTGCTTTTCAGATGTTTATTTTCCAACCCGAGATAAAATGTTCAAGTGACTCTCGTGAGCGTTTCCGTTTGGAAGTCATAGGAGTGTAGTACTAATCGTAAGTACGTTTAAGCAGAGTGGAAGCGTGTTGATTGAAATTCTTTCAACTTTCAGTCGGTTCATTGTAAATTATTTAATATGACAAACTTGAAACAGTCACAATACAGAATACAGTTTGAAGGATGACGTTACATTATCCACAATATAAATGATCGTTGCATGCACGATGCACGTTCATCTAATATAATTTTCGGCAAGCATACAACTTCAATCAGTGCAGCAAAAATAGAGTTAACCAACTTAATCTTTTTTCGTTTTGCAATGGATTTTCTTAATCTTTTAATTATCCTTATCATATATACAGTAGTACATGTTTACTGTGAGCTTGGGCTCATGTCTTCTCGAGTGCCAGAAACAGATTTGTCAAACAGTTTCTTGGGTGGTCCTTGCAAACTTTTCAATCGAAGTACCTGCAGAATAAAAGACGCATACTGTCTTGATGGAATTTGCACTTGCAATGCATACAGCACGCTAACGGACACGCAGAGAAATAAATGTCTCCCCAAAGCATTCCGTTTAGGAGCACACTGCGAGGTGGACATGCAATGCAGCGCAAGGCTGAGTAGCAACAGCAAATGTGGAGCAAATAACACCTGCATTTGTATAGAAGGTTCAGCTCCCAACAAAGATAATACCGAATGTGTCATTGGTGAAAAATTTCCTGGAGAAGATTGCCACGTTGGTAAGGATTGTTTCGGATATCCAGACAAATCCGAGTGTCTCAACAGCTACTGCCAATGTCGGACTGGGTATTTAGCTGCTTTGAGTAAAAATGTTAATGGATGTCTACCTGTTATTAATCTTTTGTGGGAACGATGTGAGGAGTCACAACAATGCCAGCAGGGTACACTAGGAGTGCTGAGTAACTGTACGTCCAGATTTAGGAATTCTTCAGGTCACAAAGTATGCGATTGTAACAAAGATGGAATACCTTGGCCCCTTGTGCCTGGAGAGACGGATATCTGCTACAAAAAAGCAAAACGTGTTGGAGATTCCTGCAAAGAAGACTTTCAATGCCAAATGAACCTTGGAATGTTTGGCAACTGCTCCTCTGATAATCAATGTGTCTGCAGTGGAAATTCTTTCCCAAATGCTGCAAAGAATTTGTGTTTGCTACCCATTAATAACATTGGAGAGGTATGCAGGGAAAGTCAACAATGTACTCTGGGGACATTAGGAACCTTTAGCAAGTGCACTTCACCCCGTAACAGTAATCATACTGAATGTCGGTGTACCGAAGATGCAATAGGTATGAGGCTTGTTAATGGAGACAACGGAGAAAGTGATGTGTGCTACAAGAAAGCTGAGGTGATTGGAGACCCCTGTAAGGTTGACCAACAATGCGTGGCCAAGCTCGGAAAATTCAGCAAGTGCTCTTCTGAGGGTTACTGCATGTGCTCAAGCAGTTCTATTCCAGCTGGTCAGACACATTGCTAATCTGGTAAATTCTGTGTTATGGTGGCAAAAATGTAAAATGCCTGAGTTAATAGGTTATAATATTTTATGTACCAAAGATTAGCATTCTTTTATTATTCGTTAGATTAATTGTGAATTTCTAAAGAAACTAAAATAAAGCCAAAGAATTTTGCAAGCATCATGCGAATTTGATTACATAAAGGTCTGAAAATGTTTCCAGTGCAATTGCGCTTCAACCTTTAAAACCAAGCTGACGCATCACAAACCACTTGAAAATGCTACCATTGTCAACGATCGTTAATCACGTGTAACAACGAGTATTCCTTTCATATTATAATGCATGCATGTGCCTCACGACGTCTCTTATGTGAATAATCAAAACCTATTGATTCGTTAAAACTTATAAATCCTGGTATTTAACCGAATTTCTATCAAACAATAATTGTAATCGTGCATGTGTGAATTGAATACAGATCTCCAGTTTCACGAGGAGTTGAAAGGCTTAACAGAATGAATGACGCCGAACTTCCGTTTACAATGCAAATGCAACAATAGAAACGGGAATAAAGAGAATTGTAATAATAAAATTTAGTAATCTAGTGGAATCTACTTCCATTTGGTCATTCAATAGGCAAAGCACATCAAGTGAAGTTGTCGTATTTCTATTTCATTCGTTTCAAAATAATTCACAATGAATTTTCGAGCACATATATATATACTCCTACTTGTACCCTTATTTCTCCTCCCTGGTCACATTTTCTGTGACCCTTCCTCTTCTGAAGATTCCGAAGTCTCAACTGAAATCTCGAAGAATCACACTTCCTTTGCTTTTCAAATCAAGCTGGGAGCTCCTTGCGACATTTCGCAAGGACCTTGTGCCGTGTACGGTTCCTTATGCATCAATGGGATTTGCTCTTGTGACTCGACATTCTATATAACTGACATCTCGGGAAACCAATGTCTTAGTAAAGCATACCGTGTTGGGGATCACTGCCAGGAAGATGTTCAATGCAGCGTAACCTTAAGTAGCAATAGCAAATGCAGGAAAAACACCTGCATCTGCATAGAAGGTTCTGCTTCCAACAGAGATGAAACGGAGTGCATCATGGGTGATGAATTTCCGGGAGAAAACTGCACCACCAGCAAAGACTGCTTTGGGAATCCAGACAAATCAGAGTGTATCAATGGATCGTGTCAATGTCGGAGTGGATATTTACCTGCTTTGAATTACAATGAAACTAGTGTAAAAGGCTGTCTTTCTATCGTTAATCGGATTTGGAATAAGTGTGAAGAAACACAGCAGTGTCAGCAAGGAACATTAGGAAAGTTGAGTGAATGCAATTCACCTCTTGCAGCAGCTTCAGCTTTTACCTTTGAGTTAGCTCATAAAGCATGCAAATGTACAGAAGAGGCTGTAGCGGCACCCCTCGTGGCTGGAGAAACTGATAAATGCTACAAAAAAGCTGAGCTAATAGGGGACTCTTGTGAAGTAGACCAGCAATGCCAAGCAAATCTTGGAAAATATGCCAACTGCTCTGCTGAAAATAACCAATGCGTCTGCTCCAACAACTCGTTTCCAAGTCATGATAACAGGAACTGTCTTCCAACCCAAGTTTTAATTGGAGACACTTGTAGACTTTCTTCTCAGTGCGTGGGCCAGCCTAACGTAACTTCCGTGTGTTCTACAAATGAGATTTGTCTTTGTAGCGAAGGTTTCGTCCCGAATTCCAACTTTAGTGACTGTCTTCCAATCGTCGATAAGATGGGAGAACCTTGTGAAGAGTCTTGGCAATGCGGTACTGGATATAAAAGCGTATGCGCAGAGTATAGCTGGAAAAAGGGAACTGGAGACAAAGTCTGCAAATGTGAAGTTGGATATGTTCATGTACCAGAGAAAAATGGGTGTCTTCCTAAAGTTAGTGAAATTAATAGTATCTGTGAAAACCACGCGCAATGCATTTCCTCCTTGAAGCACAGTCTTTGTATTGATGGTATGTGCCAATGCATTGGGAAAGCTTTGCTTATGCCGGCTGTACCAGCATCTAACATTTTACAAGATATGCTACATTGGGTTCATTATCAATGTGTCGTCGTAGAATCCGAATTGAACCTAGATTTTATGGGACGACCCATGATTCAATACCTTTCAGTTGCATTGTAGACTTTATAGCCTCAAACAAACTTAAATCTAAAACGCATTCATTTCAATCTAATCATTAAATTTGGAAATTAAATTCATAATGGGATAATAAAATGTTGGAGAAATGCATTTTTTTTTTCTTCATATAATCATTTGTAGTTTATGCATTAAACGATATGCTCATTCTTAGGGACGGAGGAGCTGTACATTAGTGTATGTACATAGTGGATCAGGACAAAATTCAGATCTAAAAAAGTACATAAAACTCCTACTTTTTTTTGTCCACAACACAGCATCAACTGTTTCATTTTGCCTTGCCTTGTTGTTTGTTGTCTTTGGAAGTGCATAAAGGAGCAAACTGCGGGATTATTTTTGTGACGCTTGAAATGAAATTAATCCTGATTGATTGTCAACTCTTTTAGTATCGTCAAGTGGTAAGTGTTACAATCAGTTGACTACAAATAAACCTGGTAATGATAACCAATAATGTTTTTTTTTGTCCGAAGGACACGTGGCGATTGGTCCTAAAGCGGCTTTATTCTCGCTCGTTTGTAACTTAAACAGGACAAGCTGCGGAGTAGTAAACTTACCTGTGACAAATTAATTACTGATCAACATTCAAAATGATGGGCAAAAGTTATGAAGTGAGAACCCAACCAAGTGCTTTTATCCCTTAAATGCTTGACCAACTGGCGATTGTAATTAGTGTCAAATAGAGTTTAATTGAATGTTGCTATCTTTTGTTCAAAATTCCAGTTTTGGCGAAGGGTGGTCCTGTCATTTTCCTTCAAGGAACTGGAATTTGTGCTCAACTCAGCTGATAAGAAATGCAACGCTAGGACGGTGGACGGATTGCGAAAATCCTGTATGCAACTTATCATGTTCGGAAACGCCACGGTTGTGAGGGAGGTTATGAAGATGCACAAAAAGAGGGTTGAACTACTGAAGCTGCGACTACAACAGCAACAGTACAATTTTATTACTGAAGACGACTTAAAGTCAGAAACTGAGTCATAAATTATGTGTCCGCTATTGACTGTTGTATTATTACTTTGTTTTTAGAGCTGCAGATGGTGAAGCTTCAGGTTCCCAACAACCTTATCAAATGGAAGCGGAAAGAAAAATCAGATCAGTGGCTGCAATCAACTTTGGCATTGGTCATTATCTCGAGAAGGGCTTGACTCTGGAGCAGCTTTTTCAGCATGTGCAAACGCAACGGGTCCGGCCCGCCGATTTCACTAGAGTGCAAAGTGAGTAAAATACAATTATGTATGTATTTGATTTGATTATTATATTGATTGTTGTAAGAAATATAATTAATTACTCTTTGATGATAGTTAAGGAGATTTTTCGAGTTAAATCAGATGAAGAGGGCGAATGTGCTCCCACCTACATTAGGGTTTCGGTTGCTTGCCCGATGGGGAAAAGCAAAATGTCATGGCCTTGTAAATCAGTAACTTGCAGTCATCTCCAATGCTTTGATGTTAATCATTTCATGATGATGAATCGTACGAAGCCAAAGTTCACCTGCCCGGTCTGCACCAGTCCATTAAAATTTGAGGATTTAAGGATTGATGGGTAAATGGGAATCGTGTATTATTACTTTATTATTATTACATAGTAGTGACAGTGAGTAATTAATGCTTTTACTTTTTTTGTCTAAGGTACTTCTTGGAAGTTGTCAAGAGCTTATCTATGGACGCCGGAAATGAAGTTGAACTTTTTGCTGATGGAAACTGGGCTCCAGCTCCTGTCACAATCAAGAAAGAGCAGGAGAATTTGTATACAGCTGAGAAAAAGGTAAAAACACATTGACGAAACTTGTTCAACGTTTTCCTCATGCTATTCGTTTTGTCATTTTGTATTATGGAATACACCCTACTAATAGGAAGTAAAACACTGAAATACATAATTTATTTGCGACGTAAGGCTGAATCTAGCTCTGGCTCCTCCGCTGGCAGCCAAGTTGTGGACCTAGATGAGAATGACAAGGAGAACATATCTACTTCAAATACATCAGCACCAACATCCTTCAAGGTGTTCGAAGTCGAAAGATGTCTTGCAGAAATCATTGATAATGTTTGTCAAACTGTCTCAGACCACGATAAGGAATCAGTTCAAACTGGACGTGGGAGCAATAATGTAACAAACGAAGAAGAACATGATGTGATAGTGATTGAGTAGCGGGTATGAAAAGGTAACGTGCTGATGATTGTGGTTTAAACTTAATCAGATCAAAAGATGACGACCAAAGTAGAGAATTTATTTATTGTAAAAGTATCGTTTTTTGTATTAATCGAGTTGACTGATTAAATAATTAAGTAAGGTATGGTTTATTATTTTTATGTATTTATCTGTGAAGCTTTGTATTGACCTTGTCTATATTTAAATATATTAAAGCTCTTGTAAATATTTAATTTATTTACTCCCAAAATCTGCATTGATTATGAATTTTTCCACAAGCGCTTAAAAGTCTCTTATGGTTAACTCTATTTTTTAATAAATTCCAAAGTTGTGGATTTTCATAAGAAATACGAGTTTCACACAATTTAAAACTGATGCTTAGTTGCCCTCATTAACTTTGAATTGGTATTGGAAAAGACGATGACGCGTAGCACAGAGCACAAAGGCTTTTACTCGTATATTTGATATTAGCTGCATTAGTATTAGAAATTCGGGTGCCAAAATGTAAAGTTCAAACAAATATTAGAATGCTGATGATAACAATACCTTGTCAGCTCACTCCTTTGACAAACACTTCTCTTTTGAATAGACGACTGTATTAATGTATAATCGACTTACGAAATATGCATCAAGAATTATCCAAAATGGTTCTATTGAAATTAAATTCAGTTGTTAAACCTAACGCAAGATTATTTTCTTTCAAGCTGCAGCTAAAAGCTTACATTATCTACTTACTACATTTTTACTGCTTCAACCATACATGTTCCACTTTATATTCTGCTTTCACATAATTTTAATGGCTTAAATAGTTGAAAACAATGAGCGAAAATTTTCTCCTCTCTTACCACAATTTTACATACTTTCTCCTCCTTAGCCCATATAGGTTTTCAAGGAATCAGAAGACTGGAAAGTTAACTGTGATACAATGGCTCCCCCAAAAGGTACTAAAATAAAAAAAACCAACCGTTTCATTTTATATAGCGGTTTTGTAAAGCGGTATATTTCTATCATTTTAACTAAAATACGAACATATTCAGGTTTTATGTGGAATCAATCATCTAGTAATCCTATTTCTCTACACTTCCAACCTCTGTCAAATTTGGAGGGAGGTCGCGCTGGAGAACCACAGGTCGATTTTCAGCTCATTTGAAGTCACTTTCTCCGTCCTGTATAGACTTTTCTTCGTAAAATACTTTTGGGGCGGACAGAGACTAGTAGAAGAAATCCTTCATAATTTGGGAACAGATCCGATGCTGAGCTTCTCATCAAATTCGAAAAGCATTTTCAGTTCAACTGCATTTCTATACACAATTTTTGGAGTTTATGCCACCGTGGCTATTTCCAGGCTACTGAACCCTACCACAGGAATCATGCTGAGTATGAACTACATGTCAAATCATACAATAACCTCACTTGAATCTTGGTATGCAGCTCTGAAATATGAAGCAAACCGTGTATTTCTCGCTGAAGAAAGTTCAGAAGTTGACATTGGCAATCAGAAATGTCTGAGCTGGACGGACATGCTTTTCCTGGCGATCATTGCTTCAGCTTTTGCAGCAAAAGTTATAACAGCATATTTCTCTGATTTCGTCATTCTCATGCACATTCTCACTCTGCACATTCCTGTAAAGGAATTTGTCATGTGGCTAAAAGTGGAATTGTCTTTGGAAGCTATTCAAACGTCTTCTTTACAAGCTAAAGTAGCCATGTGGAAGCTAACCAATACGGATGTAATAATCCGGCGATATGAAGCACTGAGGAAGTTATCAGCCATGTTGAATACTTCCATCGGACCCATCCTTTTATTTTATTTGGGGGAGACAATCATTACCTATGCAATTCATGTGGCTTCAGATGTCACAGTCAGCGTGTACTACAGCAATGCTAGGCTGGGGGTTGTTATTTTACTGTTTTATGTGATGACAATCAGAATATTTTATTGTTCTTCCGACATATGTCGTCAAGTAAGAAAACAATAGAAAATTAGTAAGTATCCAAAATCTAGTTGAAGATATCTGTAGTTCCAAATTTTATTGCAGATGAATGTATTCAAAACGTGGCTGTACGACAACCGAAGGTCTCTGAATATGAGTGTCAATGAGTCCATATTTCTGCTGGATTCTTTGCAAAGCCAATCCGTTGCGATTTCTGCATGTGATGTCGTCACAATGTCATACTCGATGATCGGAACGGTAAGTTATTTCTAACATTTTGGGATATGTTACTTTGTTTCTTGTTATTATTGAATAGTTGTAATTTTAACATAATTTCATTTTATACAGATTTCGGGGCTACTTGTGACATTTTTCATTATCAGCTTACCATCGTCTTCAAACTAATTTTCTGTACTTAAAATTATTATAAGTATGTACACATAATTTAATTCCTGGAGTTTCCAACCATCAACACACAAATAAAAAAGCATTTCCATGAACAAAGAAATGAGGGAAAGTAACATGTGTTACTTTGAATATGAAACAGCAGTTTTATGGTGGACAGGTCTTTACAACTTTTCTTGTTCAGGCCATTATCGGGCAACTCATTTACATTGTTCCGTTTTCATAACTTTTCAGCAATCGTACATTCCATTACAGGTAGTTTCTTACGAACGCTTTTTCTTTGGTATCCCAGTGAAAGTCGACGGCAGCAGATAAGTACATCATTTTATCCTTGCGGGTCTCATGCGAAATAATTATTAGCTTATAATATGTTGCTGTATTCTTGGACATCGTCTGCATAAGATCAAGTCATAATTGAATTTTGAAACACTTGGGATTTAAATTCATGTTTTGTGTTAAAAAGTATCGAATATAGTAGTTAATCCACGTGTTTAATTCCATTAGCGTTTACTTGCTTAACGTAAGCAAACACTAAACGTACAACTATAAAGCTTGAAGTCCCGAATTGTCAAACAATTTTTTATACACGGAATGTAAATTTAAATGGAAATTCGTAGTGCCTCGTGCAAGTACTTCCTTTTGTCTACCTATATCTACTTGTATGGAACTGAAAGGAGTTAATGTTGAATGGAAGACAAAGCATGCTAGTTTTGAATTTTGATTAATAAGAATTTTTGAATTAGGTTATTTTATAAGTGGGACAGAAACAACTAATATTTCATTCGTTGATCGTGTTGAAAAAATGGTTCAGGTTCATGAAAATGTATCACATGTAAGAACGTCTTACATCGCCTTGCTATTCAGCATTCCGTTATTGGCAGATGGCTACCAAACATTCACTCTACAACATTTAAGTTGGCTAAATGAGTTTGATAACTGCTTTAATTTTGTACTAGCGTTAGGCGGAGCACAATATTCTCCAAACAATAAAGTTCTACAAACAGTTGTACCTTTTGTCTACTACCAAAAGTTAAAGAATTTGACACCTTATCGGTTTCATCGCTGGACTGCGTGCCAGACACTTTCAGTTGTACTTAACCTAGACACTTTAACAACATTTCAGCCGTCTTACGAAATCATGATGGCATTTTATCATTTGGGATTTAATGGTGGCCGTCACTGTCAACCCTTTGGACATCTTTGTACTGTTGTAGTTAACAAGTTAGACACCTTCTTGAAACCACGTTCAATAACTCAGAGACCACTAGGAATGTATCCACTGTCAATTTTCTTTATTCTTCCAAATTCAACTGGTAAGGAGCAATTCACATCAATTTCTTTTGATCGAAGACTCCTTTACAATCCGTTTCTTCAAAAAACGTACAGGATAACGCTTCCTGTTCAAGAAAAACGAGAAATAACGGGCAAAGTCAATGGTTTAGAAACTTCCGAAGATTCTTGCTCGGAAATAACCTTCATGTGCAAATTTTGCAATACCAATATCAGTAGTATTCCCAATGAGCAGGGGCAATATCAACATCCCTTCACTGATTTTACATCTCTCATCAATTCTTCCGGAAATTATAAATATATTATGTCAAATCTTTACATGAATGCAACCGGAAATGGGAAAAAGCACACTTTTTTCAGATGGGTGGATGCTGGAGACAGTGAAACCCGACTGGAGAAAACGAATGCGCTGACTTTCCTCACTATTCGATCTGCCAAATCCGCGTATGAGATATGGCATGGAAGGCACACAATAGACCAAATCATGATGTCGATTCTTTTCGGTGATTTGAACGTAACTGACCCTATCATAGCTAGGCATACAGATAGAAGCATATTGGCAATAGGTTCAGAACCAAATTTGAACTATAGTTATGGTATTTTACAAGTAGATTCGAAATCTTTTAACTTCATAACATGCGATGGGAAGCAGGATGTGGATGTTCTGGTATTTCTGAGATCCTTTCAAGTTCTGGTTTGGTTCCTTCTTGTAATTTTCATTGTAGTAACTCCACTAATTATTCGGGCCAGCTTGACGATTATGAACAAGAGTAATCTTAACTTTAGTGAGTCTTCCGTGTTTCTGAGCATTTTTGCATTGCTCCTCAGCTCAGTTGTCTACACGAAAGAGTTACACAGGCAAAAGACGCTCCGAGGCTTCTTTGCAGCGTGGTTACTTACCTCCATCGTTATCAGCAATGCATACAAAGGTGACAGCTTCGCAAAGACAACTGCACCAGCCAAAATTCAGAAAGTAGAAACTTTTTACGACCTTGCTGGTTTTAAGCTATTTTCAAAAAATAATTGTAGGGAACAATACCTCAATGATGTACATTATTTCCTTTATTGCACTGAATTTGGAGGCCGACTTTACGGGGTGCTGTACAATAGCATGGGATACGAAAGGTTTTACGAGTATTTGGAAGCCGGGTTCAATCGGAGTAGTTGGAGGAGCTCGAGTGACTTGAGTTTTCTTAATAGGATAAAATTTGAATTAAATGAGGATAGGAACAATGCTCACTTGTTATTTCGTACTGATCATGCTCCAGCTAAAGTGAATACTTTAATTGTGGCCGGGCTCATTGGCAAGTGTGATAGAACAGCTTTTGTTGGGAGGCAGCCGGAAATCCGGATGCTGCTCAGGGAGTTTCGTAAAGGGGGCTTTAGTTCAATGTATTCAGGGAAAGGTGAGTTCCTGGAAAAGTCATCGGTATGGTATGCACAAGAGAGTGGAGGCTACTATATGAAATACAGAATGAGTTACTTGGAAGGATCTGGCATTTATAATTTTTGGAAGAGCTGGACACACAAAAGTTGGAATAGTGGGGGCAGCACCGCAGCTCGAAAAATTTCTCTGGAGTCCAATATTGTTGTCATATTTTTTGTTATACTTTTTGCACATGGTGTATCTAGCATCATGTTTTTAATGGAGAAGTTAATGTTTCAAAGTTCCAACAAGAATAAAAGTGATTTCCCGTAAGAAATAAATAACAGTAAAAATTACATAATTTATAAAAAGTTTTAAATGTGCATTATTATCAGTTTTCAACATATATTTGGTTTCTAAATGGAAAGCAATAATGTTAATGTCACCTCTGATATTATTTTAAGCAGCAGAAGAGGTGAGTCTCGCTCCATTCCATAAAAGCCTCCCACTTTAACTTTAATTTGACGGAGACACATTCGTAACGATTTTGTTGAAACGATACCTTTGCTACTGCCAAGAAGAGCCGCATCACATCGCCCCAGCAATCCTGTTACCGTCAAGCTTTTGCTATAAATGTTGGACAAGGTCATGCTTGACAAAGTGACCATTGTCCCAGTAAAACTTACTATAAGCACGAGCAGGAGCGTAACTGCGATATAGTTGTAGTATAAGCATTTTATCAATCCAAACATGCTCGCAAGTAAAATCGAAGCGATTGAAAATTTAAATGCGGGTAAGAAAGTTTTCCCCATACTTTCATGGTATAGCGTAGTTAAAATTTGGAGTGTTGAAAAGAGATGTAAATTTTTCAGCTGGGCTACTCTGCAGCAAGATGATTTACTAATAAAAAATAAAAATTTGTGTAAAATACTAAAATCTTTTTAATAAATTAAAGCTTTGTATATATTCTACCTTTTCATTGCGCTGAGCGTTGTATGGCACATTAAAAAGTACCAAATATTGACAATCACATACAAGAAAAATGCTCCCCACTGCCACCAAAGGAATCCGAATTCAATCATGCTCATCGGGAGTAGAAGCATACTGTGGAAGGAATTAAATTCCGTAGTTTTTGGTAAGCCAGGAAGAACAGAATAAATATACCAACTTTTAACGTGCAGGAACACAAAGAATATTGTAGCGATTCCAATAATAAAATACGAGTAGGGATACATTATGAGGAGAACGGTTGACAGCCGCTTTCTCACAAATCTACTTGTTTTGCCCATCCGTAGTCTGCCTAAAATTATAACAAAAACTTGTTGAATAATTAAACGTTAATTTTCTCTGGAAATCTATAAATAAAATTTATAATACCTTCAAGTGAAATGTGAGTTTGTTCCAATGAGTTTGCCAGCATCGCAATATCCTCCGCATTTGTTGAAATATGCCATTGCAAGCCCAGACCTAGAGCATATGCTGCAGTCCACAAGCAATGAAATGACAAATCAAGCAGATTTTGCTCAGCAATGTATTTCCGCAAATTGCTTTTCAAGCCCACAATGAGAAACCAAGTGTACATGAAGGTCATCACTTGCATTCCCCTCCAAAATGATTTTTTCCACAAATTATTGCTAATGACACTCAAGTGGATTCCGCCTGAAGCGTTTCCGTTAGTAAAAAATGGTATGGAGGATTTGCTTGAGTATGTTTGGAGAAGGATTGGGATTGATGATTTTTGTTTAATATATTTTAGAAGCTTCATTGTAATATTATATCTTGTAGATTCAAATGTCTTGTAGACTTCAGTCAATTTGGATGCTAGCTGTTTCTTTTCAACTGTGAGAACTTTGAATACCAGGAAGATAATAACTTCAATTTTCAAGCAACAGCTATGATAATTATGTGTAATGTCTACGTTTACCTTCCAAACTTATAATTTATGACGGAAGTTCGTTTGCGAAATAGGCGTACTTGATTTATCTTGTGCTCTAAATAATAATTTGGCATACGGAACCTTAGTGTTGACAAAACTATTATAGCATTTGGTAGTCCAATTAAACGTATAGAGATGGATTGGATAGATGCATGTTCGAATTTCAATACATTTAGTTTAATTACAGAGGTTGTGTTTAGTTGGTTGTTGTATATAATTGGCAGTAGAAATTGCAAGCGACGGTCATAATCTTAATGTTCTATGCTTATGTAATCGATAATTATAAACTTGATGAGCATCACACACTCTCCAGTGGTTGACATTAATATTTTATTGATTTTGTACTTTCCGTATGTAAACAAATATCAATCCCAATCCAAGCATATAATCATTTTATAAAGAGAAACTCAGTTTATTTTAGAGCAATCTTCGAATCAAATTAACTGTAAGGGAAAGTTACATTACAATATTACATAAGGTATGAAGATTTGATCTATGTAATCTACTAATCTGCTCATATATGCATAAGTGGATGATACGTATTTTATGTGTTGGTCGATTCTTTCCCTTTCAGCGCAGATCTTAACAGTTGGATTGGAGTAAAAAGATAACGAAAAAACTATAAGTGGATTGATATAGAACTTACATCAATTCATTTATCAATCTGAAGCCTGTCTAAAGCTGCGTTTGAAAATTTACAGAAATATATGAAACTGTTTGGAACACCGCATGTATGCATTTGTACTAGTCATATTACATAACTAGTTGTGTAATATGACTAGTACAAAATGCAATTAAGTATTAAAAAAGAACGTTATTGATTTATAGACAAAAATTCTGTCTCCCATATGTCCTGTGCTGAAATTCTGTTACTCTTTGCTTTTACAAGATCATACACGCGGAGAAAGCATGGGATCAAGCATAATACTTTTACTGACAGACAACGCCGTTTGACTTTAGGAAATAT
>JAQGAP010002845.1:0-13921 GCA_034697805.1 Orchesella bifasciata | reverse complement strand
GATGGAGTAGCTCGTTTGTACTAACAATTTAAATAGGAAAGATATGTTTTACGGTCCAATCCATTGCAAAAATGTTTTCCAGTGGGTTGTCTTCCATCATTGCTACACTGACTTTTATTGCTTTGGAGGATCATTACGCTATTTTAAAGATTCATCTTGCCATCCTCAATACTAATATAATAAATACGTAGTCCTGCTTTATTGCACTTCATGAGTGCACTTGGCAATATAAAATGTTGGCACGAAAGTGGACTGTGAACGGACCATATTTTATATTTTTTGCGTTAGTCCCAATACATTACGTCATACGTGGTTAAGTCTTGGAATTGTTTCCAACAAATTTGAACTGTAAACGAAGGGAAAAAATGCGGTATGCGTTGCAAAGAATTTGGATCTCGTGTACGAAGCCTAGCTGCTGTCATTGATTGTTAAGTAATCAAAGAGTTCACATTTTTACAACTTTTCTCGTGGTAGGAAAGAAATACCACAAACCCAAGAGTGACAAATTATTTGCCATTAATTATAAGCCAAAAAAAAGTTTTTCGCTGCTTTTCATCGTCATCATCATGCTCATCATTATCATCATCTACAGATACACATGACATTCTGTAGCCCTAAGCTTTTCATTGTTGTTCCTGTTTCTCATTCTTGTTACCACTTTTGTTGAGCACGAACTTTAACACTGACATTCCTTCACATTTTTCTGATATGAATAAACACGACCACGAAACGAATGAATGTATCGTTTCAAGAAAAGGTTGCTGTCCGAAGTGTGATGTGCATATTTTTCCTCTTTTTATTTTTATTACATGAAGAAAGGCAGTCCTCTCCACTCAAACCAGGGAGATGGAGGCGTACATAGTTAGTGAATCAGCATCATGGTTCAGCTCACTAAACAAAATCCTGTATCATTTAAAGGAAAACAAATCGTAGGAACTATTATGGTTTGCAAACATGACTGAAGGTATTCATCAAACATGTCTGTGGCACCGTGAGTTGCAAAACTGATCTATCCCTTAAAAGTCAGGAATGTTTCCTAGTTCATAATTTACATGTGACAAGAAGAGTCGATTTGTAAGCAAAAAAATTCAGTTTTGAGCTAGAATATTGGCGATGGTGATGTGATGGGGTAGTAATAATATTTTGAATATGGAAATGTTTATGGAAACCCCCGCACAGAAAGGTTTTGTGAAAGTAAAATACTTCTTTTACTATAAAAAAATGAAGTATCAAGTCTCCTAACTCTATTTTGGCTATTGTCACCCTCTCCTAATACGGTTTCCCACTTCATTATATCAAACCAGTTCTTGATGTCGATGAGAGACGAGAAGAATTCGTCACTAAAGACTGCCCAAATATCCTGGATAAACAAAAGTGCAAAAATGTTTGGTTTTTTTTGCGGAGCTAAAAAAGTTCATTTCTGCCAACGCATTTCTTTCGAGCAATCAAAGGATAATGACAGCACTTGCCATTCATTAATATTTTATTGCTTCAAAGGCGTGTTTGCCTTGTAAATGTATGGGAAGGCAGGCAAATGTGAATTCCTTCATGATTTCACAAAAACAGAGATATAACTACAAGATACTCATTTGGTTTAGGACGGTAGCGCGGCTGTCATTACAGCTAGTTAAAATGTTATGTTAGAAGTATATCCAAAAATTGAATGAACAACTTATTTTTTAAACTCAGAGATACTTCTCAGCTTAAAAAGGAAATTACATAACTTTTCGACAATAATGGAACCTCTTTTTCATCTTTTCGGCTCCACCTGTCTCTGTCTCCCCTTCTAAAAGTTTATTAGTAGTGCAAAAATACCGTGGAAATTCCCACATCTGGCCAATTCTGGCTTGTTTAAAAAAAATTGAAGGTGGAAAAATTTTAGGTGACAGTTGGAAGTAAAAAATGGGTTTGTATCTCGAAATTGGCATCTTCGGCACCATCTTCCTCATCATCATTTAATGATTTTCTTCAATCAGATAACACAAATTGTAGACGATTCCAAAATAAGTAGGGTTGATTTGATAACAAAGTCATCAAAAATCAATAATTCTTCTCATCGTCCTCTATTTTACCCCAGCTTGTTATCACACAGTCAAATCTATAAATAACTTGAAAAGTACCTTTCATTTTCCATTTAGATATCAACATACTGCCAGTGCCAAAGTACTTCCTTACTAACTGGCACTTGATTGTTCCATGTAATTCGATAGTAGCCGTTTGTAGAATACTTATGCAAAATGTCATCATTACATTGGAATTTCATATAATTTTTGCAGTAGGGATCTAACTTATCAAAAAATATGGAATAAGAAATAACACATCTTTATACCATGTTCATCCTTCATTCTCTCCTCTGACATTTCGTGACATTGATGAAAAGATATCGAAAATCCTTTACAAAACAATACAATACCGCGCGAGTTCCTATAAGTAGCTTGGTATTGGGATGCGAGGCAGCTTCTTTTGCTAAAATTATGCAAATTTTTGGTCAACTTGACTCTTGTCAACGTTTCTGCATCTTCTTTCTGCAGAAGCAGAAGACAGCAACAATATTGTTTTTACTACATACTAAAGCCGTCAATGAATCATTACGCGTGTAACAAAAGATATGGCATAAGCTAGCTCGGGTTGGTGGTGGCACACATTTTTACGCTGTGATTATTATTATATGAGCAACATCACAAAATAAATATAAATTTAACATGATCACCATCATCAGCTGACGATGCAGCTATCGCGTCATCCCATCGCGCATCGGTGGCACACAAATAAATTTAATATACGATGAAAATGAAGCTAGCTGGTCTATAATCTTGAAAAAAGAGATGTAACTAGTAAATCCCAATGCAGAAGTTAATTCAAAATGAAATAAAAAATAAACAACTTTTTTTGTCCTCTTCTCGTTTTAAATCCACATGCATTTATGATAATATAATGTGATGAACAAGAAGAGAGATGAGAAGTGAATGTGAAGACCACTATGTCACGGCATTGTCCTCAGCTCGAGAGTCATGAGGTAAAAGGAAGATGGCTATTAAATTGCATATAGATATGTATTATATTGTTTTTGTTCCTCATCATCTCTTCACCTTTTTATTGTTATTTGTTGTATTCATATTTACATCTCTCTCTCTCTCTCTCTCTCGTTTCTGCCCACGCAATTTTCATCCATCTTCTCAATCTATCCTTGTTTTGTGTTTGTATGTATTTTTAAATGAACGCACACACAAACCGTTTTGTGGATCCTCCTTCAAGAAGATTGCGTTAGGAATAATGATAATATATCTTTTTTTCAAGTCGTCATGTCGTCTCCTCAACGCTAGGCCATGTAGGCCAAGAGGGTACTATATTCTATTTTGATTTTCATGTACCTATCTCACTCACACGTTTTCTTTTATATTCAAATGCGACAACCATTTATTATGATAACACAAGATACACGCTCATGCGTACCCTTTCCTAGTAGTAGTGGCAGAACTTTTGCAATGGTCACTATGTGTAGACAAGACAACCTTTAAAAAATGAATAATTTGACAAGGCCACTTGGAAATGGATGCTTTTGGGTTCACAAACCAGCCACGACATAGTACACACGGTGATGAAGTCAACAACGGTGGCAGGCTTGGTATAAAGAACATAAAATGGTGAGCAACTATGTGACCACGATTATCATATGGCTGCAGCTCGAGAAGAAGTACAGAGTCATTGGTTTGGTGAATGATGCCTCAGGAATTTCGACATGTTTCGACATGAGGCATGGAGGCGGTAGGCAGGGATATTTCATTGTTTCTCTTTTTATTTATTTGTTGTACTCTCCTAAATTATCTAAGCACTGTTTTGACATTCAACAGTCACTCAGAAATGGGGCAGCAGTGATATGAATGAATGAACGCAGCAAGTTTCGAAATGCTACAAGAACTGTGGTCATTATCACAGCCTCCGTTATAGCTCTGATCTAATAATTTAATAGAAAAAAATAGATTATGGCCTGCAATGGAAATTGACCATTGGAGGAGCAGATGGGCTAAGAAATTACGTGCATCAATTCAAGATCATTTTTGGAAAGAATTTGTTTGGGTGGCGGAGCTATAATCATCATCATCATCATAGAGTTTGTAAAACTGTAGCACGTTACTTCCTGAAGGGTGCTATTCTATTGTTCCGTTTGTGTCACTAAAAGAAGGGCTAGTTCACACTCTAGGTGATCTTGAAAACTACGTATTTGGGTGTACGGACGGACGGAACAAAAGTAAATCGCCGAATAAGTGTAACATCATCAACCCATTCGACTCGACGACTTCCTTTTTCATAAATTGAGACATTCTAATGGCACTTGTGTGTACCAGCATGCAAACAACATACCACACGCTTGACTACGTTTTATGAGCTTGTCGATGTAAATTGGTAAGTTGGCACTAAGTTGTCTACGTCCGGTTTCAAAGTGCTCGTTTTCTCGGAACAAATGAGACATGGCGAAGAAGAAGCTTGATTTGAGTATGAATTTCTTTGTTTTCACTCAAAACTGCGCATTGGACGAGCAAACGAAGAAAAAACCACACACAAGTCATTCAAAATCAGCTAAATTGTCTAAGAACTGGCAAAATTGTACATTGACTTTGTCATCATCATCATCAGCGTGGATGTATGTCTGTATGATGATGATAATGAAGATGCATGCTACTTGGTATTCAACTACCTCGTTATGTTTCTAATATGGCAAAATGGCAAGAACGTTATGGTACACCCATAAAGCTCCTCTCTCTAACTCCAGCCACATTTTTTATGCTTCACGAATCATGCTCAGGTTATCCAGATTTAATTGACTCAATTCAGTGAGAAAAAATTGCACGACTCTTTCTCCTCACTCTTCAACAAAGAACCGCACCGCTTGGGTGTATATCTGCATTTGTTTGATGATGCTACTTGACTTTCATTTACGTGAATACTTTTTTCTTAGCGCTGACTCCAAGACTTGATTGAACAAAATTTATTTTAGTAAATTATTATGATTTTTTGTGTGCCCACTCACCTAACAACCAGCAACTTAAACTGGTTAAGAAATTATGCTTTAGATAGACAAATACAAAGCACATTTTTTATCTGATGCTATACTGCACTACTGGTTTAAAGTGACTCTTTTTGTTATCTTATGTAATAATCATGATTGTTTCACACTGCTGCAAATTCCATTTTTGACGAAGGATACAAAACACGTTCCTCATTTAGCTGGAAGATGATACATGCCTCAACATAATATTTTTATCTTTTAAAGTCCCAAAGTTACGAAGAAAATGGAGGAAAAATTGCAACCAAACCGCAGGTGAGTATAGTTTAAAAGCGTCAAGCTATTTATTCTTGTCTCGAGTCTTGTTGAGGAACTTTATGCTTACTAATTTGCGATTTATGATGTGGAGCCATGTTAATGTAGGTAAGGATGTTCTGTAATTTTGCAGAGGTATGTAATTGATAAAAAAGACTATTCCGACCAATTTCTTCTAGTACTTCTTTTTTTAAAGGAGTTAAAATTTTTATCTCGTTCTCAAATATCCGCTTACATAACATGGCTCATCTTCACAACTATCTTGAATAATATTTTGCGAGTTCCCCATCAAAATCTAATTTTCTGGGTATATTCCTACATATATAAATGAACCTGTGGGGCGGGATGCCATAATGTACAATTTTCTCTCTGTATATGTATTATTTTGATAGTGATCAGTCAGTTTTTAGATTAGCTTTAGAACTACAGGAAAAGTGCAAGGCAAGACAAAGATTTATTAACTATGGTAGAACTATGTATGAGATAATTGAATATCAAATTTGAAGGAAGAACTCCTACTGCTGCCAAGTTCAAAAGCGCTTCTTGATATTTATCCCATTTCTTCTCAACAAAAAAGATAAATACATAATAGATGCTAAGATCAACAACAAAGATGACGTTTATCATTTTCACGTTAGTCTTGATTCACGTGCACGCAGGCAGAGGTAGGTATTCCGTATGCATAATTCATAATGATAATGGCACAATGCTCAATTTTCAGTTCTGCTGCAACTTATGTAAGAGTTTTGCAGCTTGTGTTTGAGAGATGCTTATAAATAGAAACAAGAGATGATAGTCAGCATAAAAAATAAGTATATCACGCTTGTTTTTGGGTTGCCACCACCTTTGGCCTTGCACACATGTTACAAAAGAACTTTCCTATATTTTTTGCATATTTGTTTAAATGCAAACATTGCAAACAAAACAGAAGGGGCACGAAACAAGAATATTATCATTCAACTTAAGTGCAGGAGGAGATACGTTACAAAGTTGAAATTGGACGCGCAGCAAGTCACTATATGAATGCAGGCAAGGACAGTTTGAATGTTTGGTTGGATTTCGCTAGAAACTTAACTTTTTCCCAAGGTCAGAACTATCTTGTGCGACTCTCTCAACATGTCTCATACTCACCTGAGCTTATGTCAACTGCAGCAAAAATGTTGGTAAATTAGAACGTTTGCAATTTTACACGGCAAGACAAAACGACATTTCGTTTCAAACTATGCATCTCTGACGGGAGCGGAAACAGGTGCAAAAGTGCAACATGACATAACAAAAGAAGATGATGCAGGGATGAGCATGATGATGAGACAATGAAGACAGGTTCAGCAAAAAAAACAAAAGTTTTTACGGAAAAGAATTATCAAGATTCGTTTGAACCTTTGGGAGGAAAAAACCAACTTTCAATTTCCCTTCAAGCTTCATCGTGTCATCTGTAATTGCATGCGTATTGCCTGATGCAGGACATAAAAAGTAATCATAACGTTTTTTTGCAAAGAAACAAAATAAAAATTGCAAGCATCCCTCATACCTGATTTGACAGTGATGGTGGTAGTTTATCACTAAAAGAGGTAGATTATATAGTAGCAAAACAGTAGTGGCTCGCATGGCTCATTAAAAAGAGAAAAAATGACAAGAAATTCAAGTAGGATAGGATGGGATCTAACATGTAATAACTTTAGAGAATGCGACAATAATTACAACATCAACAATTGCGGACATATTTTCGACTACTATTTTCTGTGCATGAAACTTTTACTAGTGTGTTACCTTCCCATTTTGCATTAGTTCTTGTTCCCTTCGAGTGCAAAACGTACTTGAACGTGAATGAAGAAGAAAGGGGAATTAAAAATTATATTGCTCTTTTTTCTCTTCGAATTCGCTACCGCCATGCAGACTAATTGTCGCGAGTGTAATATAATATACAAATGTAATAATCATAATCAAAATTATGATGCTGACAATGATTGCGACTATTATGATGATGATGACGATAGGATATGATATTACGATCATGTGTAAGTGTGCGCATATGATGGCGATTCTTTTTGGGGAGATGAATGAGACAGTCTCATGAATAAACTTGTCGCACTTTACAATGTAATTTTTGTTCAAAAAACAAAAGCAGAGTATAATATATATGTCATATAAAAATGATTATTGTTTTAGTGATGATGATGATGATGATGATGATAATAGTACATGTTCACTTCTCTTGTCCCTTCGTCGGCATGCCATGGTTTTGATTATGTGCGCACTTCATTTATGTATTTTTATGTTTTAGATTTATGCACTTTACCTTTTGCGCACATTCTTGTTTTATCACCTGCTTTGAGCCTTATCTCCAAGATAAATACAAATTAGAGCCCTCATGAATTTTATAACACTAATCTCATAAATCTGCCTACTATTTTTTGAAGGTCTTCCTACAACAAACAGAACTTACGAGCGAGTCAAATACAAAAAATCAACTATTCGTAGATGACAATGATGATGATGTAATGATGCGAAATCTAACCCAAAATAAATTGAATGGGTGAGTGAGTTAGTGAGTGATTTTTTTCATTTAATTTCAATTCTGGACGACCTAGCCGAAATAAAATTGCATATTATACATGTCATCAGTGGTCATGTCATGTATTGATCAACTGATAAACTTGCAGTACAAATTATTTTCCGAGATTAACAAGAAGTGATGAAGATGCTCATGTATAACCATGACTGTATTATTATTACCCTTGTAAAACGAATGTTTGCCCATGTTTTTATTGTACGCATATACTTTTCTGAGGAAATTGCCATCATCTCATCATCATCATCCCCAACATCCTCCAAACGGCAAACACAACATGTTCATCCAGACAGTTTTATACTTGCATTGTTTCTGGCCAAATTACACTTTTACGATAGACATGCGCTGCAGATGCAGTAGTAAAAGGCTCCATTTAGCTGAATAAATGATCGTTTAAACGATACCCCACAAATTAAAGAAGATCCGCAACCAGTGCCAATGCAAAGTTGGGTCGGCAAAGAAGAATGTAAAATGTAAATATTATTATGTTGGTTGTTGCACATGTGTGAGGTGAATTGGGAATGCAATTCTAATTCTTCCTCCATTTTTCATTAACTTAATGGATTTTTGCGTGACCACGTATTTGTTTGGGTACGAATTTTCATCATCCCCTTTAACATTTTTTCTTGGTCTTCTACTTCTCTTCTTGAAGTGAACACGTTTAGCGTGGACGGTGGACGTCTTTTGCAGCAGCAGGTTTTATAGGGTAGTAATTACGTTTGTATAATGATAATTATTATAATTTGGCCCTGGACAAGTGCATGCATGTCCAAGAGATTTACGGACCCTATAAAGCAATCTCCGCCGAGTGCATAATAACACCAAAAAATAATTTCATTTAGTTTGTTTAGAATATTTATTCCATTCAGGTAGAACACTTTATGGGACAATGTTGGCAAAAAAATTTGCAGTTTACATTTTATTTTATGGCTTCTTTATCTTTCAGTCAGTTACTCTTCCTAAGAAGATATTAAAAGGTAAGAACTTATGCGACAGTCTGTTCTGCGTTATATGCTAACTTGGTCTACTCTACCGTGTGAGTCGCTTCCTTTGTTGTTATCAGGATTCCAAACATCATGATTCGTTTACATTATCATTATTATTGTTACAATGTGACCAATGGCCAAGCCAAATAATCACCAAAGAGAGTTGACGATGACGACAACTTTGGGATATAAAATAGTCACACATGTTCATAAAATGCATATATGTTTGCAACACGCATATGTGACGCCTTAATTTTTGCACAGAGATGATTCGATTTGAAGCAAGCCTCCGAGTTAAAAATATACAGCTAGCTTTACGTACGACGACATGAAGTACGAATTTAATGGAGATAAACATTTTAATCGCCAGCTCATTCATTTCGGCACCACTTCACGATTCTATAGTATGGTTGAAGCGAATGGCCAAGCACTTGAAACTGTAGAGGATAAAAAGGGTTGACTGGCCAACATGATCATGTTGTATGGTATCACTTAATTCGATTCCGTGTAGGCTTTTTCAAGGCTAGAAACGCATTCCCGACAAATTTATCGTCGTTCTTCGTCACCATTTCTTTGATGAATAATTTGTGTCGAAGAAACATGAAAAAATTAGCTTTCATCATCATGCTTCTCTAATCAGCATCTACATTAATTAATCAATATATGGATAGTCGCAGGTACCCCAGCTAACGTAGTTTCCTTGCACGTTTACTCATAAACTGCACAGCTTTGTCATTAAATTGTTCACGTTGTGGGAACCTCTGCGCTTTGGCTTTGTCAGACGCAACCAAAGGGGCAGTTGAGAAGAGGTCTTCCTTTTTTGCTTGTCTTTTTACTAATTGTCAGCTAAACGTTTGCCTTAAAATCAGTGACCCAACGCAAGGTGAAAAGAGAGGGAGACAAGAAGAAAATGTGTTTTTATATTTGTACCCTTCAAATGACAATATCTTATCATCTGTCCTGCTGTTAGCCTAGTTAATCAGCTACGCTCAAGCCAGCCAACCCTCTCTCCCTCCTCGGCGTGCAAAAAGGACTTGAAAAGTCTCCTCAACTACCTACCTACACGAAGATGTAGGTATATTTTAAATACAAAAAAACTAACCACGTTCCGTCCCACCTTTTTGCTTAGTCAATCAAACAAAAGATGATAATGATGATTGTGCCCATTGGCATAATTATTTTTGTACACCCACTTTTAGCATCGAAAAATGACCATTTTCAGTGGAATAACATCATCATCACACAAAACCATCCAAATTATGCTTACACATTCAAGTTTATTACAGTTTCACGATTTATTTTCCATTCAACGTGATCACCATCATCATCAGAGTCACCGTCAATTTTTAATGACTGTTTATCAACTTATTTGCTTACTGCTCCGTTGAGAGCCCTTTTAGTTATACGCATTTAATCGTCTTCATTATTCAAATCATCAGTAAAGAAGTAGTAATAGTTTCAGTGAGGAATGCAATGTCAACAACTGCACAAACACTCATAGTTACATAGCTCCTTGTGTGCTTTAATTAGTTGGACAAGAAACTAATGGGAATAAATATTGTACTTCCAAAACTTTTTTTCTTGTTTTAGCAAAAGCATCCATTGTCATTCAACAATGTTAACAAATTAATTTCATTTCTATGAAATTATAGTAAATGTCATGATCACGCATTTTCTCGTGTTGTATGTGATTCACGTAAATCAGATACCGTCATCACATCATACTTCATCATTACCGCTGCGCCTCCGTTCAATTCTTATGTACTTATGCTGCGTGCGAGAAAACGTAGGTATGAAAAATTGCATGAAAATCTCTCTATCATCATTAGATGATGTAGTTATAGTTATGCTAAACAAATGGCAAAGCTGAAAATTATTGTCTTTCTAATAAAAACTTTTTATCTCATAGATACCTTCTCGAAATTAAGTGAACAAACATTAGGCTGCTTGTAAAAACTCTCAAGAATTTTAGATTACGATTGTTTGTCGCATTACACGATTCTTCGTTTTTTTTGCATAAAGTGCGGCTCACATTTCCTTAAAGTAGAGAATTACTCTGGCCATGAAACTGACTCTGTTCATCTTGCGTCGCATCCTTAGAAGCACGTAGTTTTGGGATTGAGAAACAAACAGCTAAATTAATATGGTCAAGGGGATCCTGCACAAGTCCACGGCTATGGCACTTTTAACAAGTGTGGGAAAATTGATACAAAGATTCGTATTGGTATTTCTCGTCTTCGCTATTATTTTAAACGCGAATGACTAATCCTTGCTGACTATGTTTAACGTCGCAACGCACTCCGTAAATATTTATTCATTATGATCACACGCCACTTAATGCACTATCCATGATTATCATCAGTCCCATCATCACCCTTGTCTCCGTCATCACATCATATCCCCATTCTTTTATCCTGGAATGACGACAAGTGGCTGAATGAGTTTTTGATTCATGATTAGCAGCAAGACGAAAGCATTTTAAATTGCTTACATAATGCACGCGCCCCGTTTGCTGGGTTGTTTGTATGAGTAAATCTCTGCCAGACTGACAATCAATGAAATGAAAGAAATACTTGGGAACAAAAAAAACTGAACAAGTCTTGAGAAGAAAGCCTGACGAAACCAGGCCTCAGGATTTAGCTGAACACCTTGACATTTGAACATTAATAAAAGAATGCATTACAATATTATGAATGACGGCACTCAACGACTCAACCATTGAGGCTCGTCTTCTCAATTTCGACAATACAAAACAACTGTGAACAGTTTTTTTTTGTCGTTATTCTTTCTCTCCCCGATGAATATGAGTTTAGAGAATATCATTATCGGAACATGGTGTTGTTGTTATTACACTGCGCGGTGCGGTTTGCTTTTTAATGATGATCAGTCCTAATGATCTCACCCGTCAAAAATTAAGCAGTAGCATCAACATCACTTGCCCTGTATTTGTGTATCTAGCAATCTCTTCCCTATGTGTTTATGCAATGGAGTCGGCTGGCGCTGGCATTTTGTCGTGATCCAAACATGTAAAAAACTGGAGATATAAGTTGTTTTCTTTTAAGCAAACCTGGCTGTCAAGTCATGAAAAAATGAAATTCTTTGCTCATCATGCAGATCATCGTCATCATCATCATTTTTAGTTAAAGGAATAGTTGAATTAGATTTTAGCATCATGTTGTTTTTGCTACGATTGGTTTTACTATTAAGATTTTTGACTGCACATGCTCTTCATATTAAACCCATTCATGTAGCCTACTAATCGTGCTTATACCGCCTGATTAATTTACCAACTAACTAAGAGTACACACACGATGAATGTGTAGTGTTTGGAATCTCATTGTTTAATTAATAAGTGCTCTCCGTTTTTTACTGCCTGTTGGTCATTCATTGAATGTTTTTTGTGAGGTGAGCCTCTCCGCCATCATCATCTTCATCACTTGCTGGCATATAGGATCAGCGGGAGCATTGATTACTTCCCTGTGAAATGATTCACTGACAATCAAATCAAATCAAAGGGACCGTTTTCTCGAAAAGTAACTCTTCCGTGGTTTCCTAGTCAGACCTCTTTTCACAGTGTATTTTATTAATGTGATGTGATGTAACAGAAAAATTATGGATGTCATGCCACTAATAAGCTTTTTCCACAATGGGGAAGAAAAGTAAGCTTCAGTTTCCGCTACTTTTATTCTCTCATGTTGAGTGACCGGCATTGAAAATTGTAAAGCTGGTATTTAAGGAAAAAACCACAGGACGTACTGGTACTATTACTGCAGAAATAATATAGAAAATATATGCCAGGAAAGAAAATGCGTAACCTTTTATTGAACCAGGCGACGAAGACAGGAATGACAAGTAGACGTGGTGATGGTGGCATTGTGGTGACGACGGCATCATAATCCCAAGTCCGGGTATGAGTACCAGGTATCATGGCATGGGAACTAACAAATGAGCTTATGAAATTTAACTTCACTTCCCATTGTCCTCCCGTGTGTGGCATAGCATGATTTGACCGTGAAGCCAGTCTTTTTAAATTTTTGCAACGATTTTTCCATTGTTACTTGCACATTCACTGGTTCTACAGTATGGGAAGTATTACAAAAGCTCGCAAAGGAAGGAACATAGTTCTTCTAGTTTCTATTTCACCAATATACTTTTATATTTTACTTCGTCATCACAGGATTGATTATGATATGAAGCTAATGTCAATTTTTTGTGTGCATAAAACATGCGCATAAAAATCAAAAGACTAATTCAGTATGCGTGAGACAAAAAAAAAAGTGGATACGCATGCAATGTGAATGTGAACACTAGAGAATTTTTTCAAGCATGCATATTTTCATTATATTACAAGTATTATCAGCGTCTTTCTCTTGAACTTCACCAACAACAATAGAAGTAACGGGAAAAAATCTTTTGATTATTATGACGACGACTCCTATCATCCGTTCTCTCATCTCATTACCTTTACCTTTGTAAACAGACGTGCACACATATTTAATAGTATTTTGCTCAGGTTTTCAGTATTATGTAACACTTACTCATCAACGTAGACACAGGAAAATACATTATCACGTACAAGTCATTTTCACACTAGAAAATCCAGCATCAAAAGAAAACCATGAGAGAGGAACAGCATACACAGCAAAGCAAATATGTTTATATGTATGTATACTATGTATATCACACCTTGCACATTTAAAGTAGCTTGCTATTTATGCATTAAGCTAACTTTTTCATACATTTTTATGAAATGTGGAATTTATATTGTGAGGTAACAGAATGGCGATAGTGTGGTGAGGGAATAATAGTATAGCGTATTACAAGCTGGTACATTCGTGTTGCACGTCTTACAAATAA
Source organism: Orchesella bifasciata (assembly GCA_034697805.1). Lineage (NCBI taxonomy): Eukaryota > Metazoa > Arthropoda > Collembola > Entomobryomorpha > Orchesellidae > Orchesella > Orchesella bifasciata. Next base: position 186 of record JAQGAP010002845.1, on the reverse strand, counting down.
ATTTAAATGACCTCGGAGGAAGTTAACAAAAGCGGATGGAATGTATTCTAACGGTTTTATTGCCAACAAGAAAGATTTTTTTTTCATCTATTGAAAATAGCTTTTCTTACAGGTCTACACTCAGCAGCGGTGAGGCACAGCATTTACTTTTTCATGAGTTTATATATACGTTTTCAGGAAAATGGA
>JAQGAP010002844.1:0-13922 GCA_034697805.1 Orchesella bifasciata | reverse complement strand
TGTGGAATTTGAAAACTTATTACGAAAGGGAATTTGCACGTTGTCTTATTACCGTTGACAGTTTGAGTTTACTCATTCAACATGTTTTGGAGGATGGGAAGTATCATGCGAGCATATTATATACACAAAGTGAAGTACTTTGGTAGAAAGTCGTTATTTGTCAAATTTCTCAGTTCAAGTGCAGAAAAATTGTTTTCAGGATTAGCCCCACACGTATAGACATCATTAATCAGCTCTACTGACTGTTAATTTTGGTATTTGAAAGGTTTTTTTTATTCGGTTCACAGATCCTTTACAGTTCTGTCTCCCTGTCGTAATTTTATTTTGATGATGATGGGAATGCAGACATTATTAAGAACGATGTCGAAAACTCGTTAAAAGTTCTAGTGTCATTTCATGTTCATTCGAGTTAGTAGAGTATCCGTTGGCTAATGATTAAGTTTCCCAGTTTCAGCGCTGGAAGCAATCTATCAGATTATAAACAACTGTAACTACCATACTAAAACAAAGTGAATGCAAGCGTTGAAACATAGATTGATGGCAAATAATGGGATCATGATGAAACTCCTACACGTTATTTGATAGTTCGATGTTTCTGATGAATGTGGATCTGAGTTCGCAATCTCATCTTCACACTAACTAACGCAACAAGAACTCCGGGACATCCTCATATTTACATAATATGCATGTATACTATGCACATAGTTGACTCGTAGTCGAGTTGTTACACACGAATTCATTTTCAATTTCAGCATTTCATCACCACGTTGTTTTCCAAAAACCCGAGAAGAAAGCTCGAATCAAAGTCATCCAATATCCAAGAGGCCATGTACAGTTCATTTCAAGTTAATTGCATACATATATTTCGAAATCAGTCACCGATTGCAATTTTCTGACTTGATTTAGTTGTACCTACACTCCCTTTTCTCCGTCCATATTGATTGTTTGTTTATTCAATGGTGGGATGAATTTGGGATTATATGACGCTCTTTTTCCTAACTAGTTGGTAAAATTGAAATGGGAGTGTTCAATTACTTACAACTTAAATGAATAATAAAATATATGTAACCACTTTGAAAAACCCAAGTCGCACACTCACATTACAGCCCTAATGTGCTTAAACAAACGATAATGGTTTTATGACAATGATGTGGCATAGAAAAAATACAAATAATTGACTCCTTAAGCTTGGGTTACTTATTTAAACCAACCTCAGATTCAGTGATGATGAGTCACGCTCATAACATAACCAAAGTGACGACTCTCAAACGATGTACTTTGGTAATAAAAGTTTGGTACATCTGATCCACTTAAAAATACGTTCCACGCTCTGCAAAGTCGTGAGAAATGACGAGGAGCATTAGTTCCTTACCTCTCAGTAACTGTTGATGCGTGTTAAATTACATCCAAAAACAGAAAGATTACGTTGGGCTAATGTTAGTTCTTAATATTAATCGGCGCATGATGATGATGATGTGATGGGATTGTTACGTTGTAAAAACTGAACTCAAAATGGAGCAGATCATCGATTTATCGCAAATTGTGAGGATGAATTCAGCAGGGTTATTTGATAAGCATCACATTTAAAGCATGTAATGCATGACTGACTTTTCCGTCAGTGCTCAGACAGCTGTGTACATCAAATGTCAGATCGCATAAGTATACAAGCATTCAAATACCAATCAATTTCAGTAGTGCTGAGCTAATCCTAAGTAAGTAGGAAGGTATGTGAATATTTACACTAGGAATTGATCATATATTTGAGTACCCATTAAATGAGTTACTACAAGTTATTTGAACTTATTGTACATCATATTATTATGTTATGCGAATGCGTTCAATAAATCATGCATGAAAATATTGATTATGGCGAATGTACTTTTAAGTACAGTGTCAAATCATTGATTCATTTTGATTAGGCATCCTATCTTTGTCAGACATTGCAGAAATTAGTACATGTTCCAGTGTATAGGTTTGCTCTCTGACTATATTAGTTTGGTGTCGTTGTAGTCGCGTATGTGTCACTCATTTGATCCTACTGGTTTAAAGAGAGCTCCGTAGGTGTGTCAAAACATCCATGTAGATTTTGCCTTTAGCACTGCTAGGTGGGTCAATACACCACGGCATTTTTGTAATTACTTTTATACACGCGGGCTTTAATGGATGCTCTTCCTACCGTCATAACCCTTACTTATCTCTGGATACAGTTGGAAATGACACGGTAACTACGGATATTGTTTCCTGTTTCTCCTCCTCTCCATGCCGCAAGCGACCTTATCATTTCATCATGTTTATCACTGCATCCAAGCACTTACGTCCAAGCTGCTTTCATAGATTGGAATAAGCCTGAAGGAAGATAAGTAGGCACAAAGCTAAAGCTAAAGTGAATGGTGTCATCCTGGGGTACACATTTTATGATAAATCCGAGACACATTCATGTCAGACCTTTTACCCTAAAATAAAACGCGCTGGTTGATATCACAACCTCTTGCAGAGGCGGACCAGTATTATCCAGTATGAAAGACAATTTTAAACATGCTACATTAAATTTCAGTCTGGTGGAGTGAAAACGGTTTACGATGAGAGGTCCGTTTGTTTTCTCAAAAAATAAGCAATAGTCATCATTATTGACATTTGCTCATTTAAATTTCGCAATTGAAGTGCTGATCCCGTAGTAACCTTTCCAAGTCAAGGTTGGGTGTGGCCTCTTGTCTAGCTGAACTCTGGAGCTCTTCCAGATCCATGAGTTCAACTATTCTTGGACAAGTATGCGAGTGAAATCAACAACTGTCTTGTGTGATTACTCACTCTTCATCAAATAAAGTGGGGGTTTACTGGCTGTATTGTGTCAACTCTTTGACACTATGTTATTTTCTTTAATTTTGGAGTACCTAGCTTGTGTCGCTATATCCCGTTTAACGGAATGTTGTTCATAACTTGTTTTAAAAGTCAGCATATAAACGGTTTGCTAAAAACACCCTCGCCACCTTTGAACTTTTGAAGTCAACTGTGAAACCGTAAGCGTAATATTATGATAATGAACAAAGCGTCTCATTGTCTTTATCACTTCTTCGCATCTTTTTTATACGTTGACATTGTATTTAGATGACAACATACGTAGGAAGAAAAAAGCGTCAGTTACGATTCAGAGTTTTGATCACCTCGTGTCAGGCTTTCAAAAGATGTTTCGCCAGTCGGAACAAAAAAAAAGTTTTCATATCCCAGCATCATGAAAATACAAATACGGCTTTCTTCTCCACTTTAATAAAGTTGAAGTTGAAAGTTACATGCTAAAAGTTTTGCTTGGACTCTGATTTAGAGACTCTCTTGCTCATCCTTGCTGGCTTAAGCGAAAGGAAGAAGCTTTTTCTGTTTTTCTAAACTTTAAGCACTAAATCAATATATTCCATAATTAAGTGCTTCTGGCTACAATTCTCTAGTTTTTGTTTGGAAGTCATGTGCTGCAATTCATGTTAGTTTAGGATGAGCTGTTTGAAACAGTTGGTTTACAAGTACTATGACCTTCAGCTTCCCACATAGTTTCTATGTTAAGCAGTACGGCACAACATGTTCCTGTGTGGAAACACACAGTTTGGAATCATGGACTACAAGAGAGCATCGTATTGCCTCTTATTATTTTTGAGTGTCGGATTGAAGTTGGGCAGCGATAGAAAAAGCTTTTATTGATATTAGCTTAAAGCCACTTGTGACGACGAGGAGGATTTTGTTTCTACCACTATATGTTACACTAGCTATTACGCATCCTCTACAGTTATTGATTACGTTTACGACAATACAAGTCATAATAACTGACAACTTAAATTATTCGTGATGAATGTGCGGGGATGTGATTTAGTCATTGTTGATGCGTCATTTGGTTTAGGAACCGCGAATTAGTGCACCATTACCCCGCTACAGTACGTACGTCGTATAAAATAAAGTTTTTTTTTTGCAAACGTGCAACTGCATTTCCATAACAGTTTGATTTTAATTATAACCGGGTCCGGGTCACATGTAGCTATTACATTGGAATACCACATGCACCATGATTTTTCATAGACTTTATATGTAAAAATCCATACTATCACAAAAAATCGATATTTCGCTCTAAGGAAGCTCATACAGATAAGTAGCAGACCCAAAAACATGCTTATGATTAGTGTACCGCAGCCCCACTGGTACGTACAAAAATCCGTCAACGTCACAAACAAAGCATTAACCAAAAGTGACCACCACAGTAATTGTGACTATTGTGCGTGCCTATATCAAATCATAAAATGAGTGTATATCCACATAAGTACGTAATTTAAACGCGGCACAAAGCCAAATCATATTGAGGAAGCTTATTAATGTTTCACGAGTACCTACACGTGTATATTAACAAAATGATCACCTCACAGTTAAGAAATAATAGCTGCAGTTGGCAGTCATAACTTCCTAGTGGTGTGTAATTATTGTCTATTCTCTCTCGCCTATTAATACCTGAAACTGCAGTAGGTTTCCGATTTGGATTTCCGAGTCAGAATTCACAAAGCATTTTTATCAGAACAATACAGTTGTAGTTGTGTCAAGTGTGTCATGTCATGAGTCATGGCTCCCCATGATAAAAACCAAAGTGTGAAGCAGGAGTGTTGAAACGTGTTTTCTCCCATAATTTAGACATCTCAGAGATTTGCGGATTTTATAGTGGGAAAACACAGTTGCACCCATTTATTGCCAACATCAATGCAGTGCTGTGTGAGTATTATTATGTGTGCATAATATGTATTACTTACATATGACCGCCCTTGTATAAAAAAGCATGTGCCATAGGTTCGCAAACAGTTTCATGGTCACTCCGTCAATTCACTGCCTCTCTTTCTTTGCGTTGCACGTATTCCCTGACCTTTTACATTACATTATGTGCTGTCAAGCCATTCATCTCATTTTGTCGTGAATCGTTCGAAATCTTTCTTGATAGCAAATAGGTAATCATTCCTCATCATATAAATCCTAACGGTTTTATGTAGCACCACCACCACCACATTTTCTGTGTTTGCCAAGAAATACGTAAAAGTCTCGGACTGTTTTGGTGTTGTTTCAAACCAGTATAAGTAAGGTCATTCGGTAATTTAGTTTGCTCGTGGGATATTATTACTCACTGACTCCAACATTTGCACTGTAATCCACAATTGCTGCATTCCCATTCGCATCCCCACTAATCCAATCCGTAGAGCAAATATAAAAAGAGTTGAGAGGAGTTTTGAAAGAGCATGTCCTCATGACGAAATGAAGAGCCTTACCAACCACCACTGTTTTTTCCATTGCGTATGTTTGACTCTGTGGTTTGTTTGATTTGATAGGGCACGATAATAGATTCGATGACTGATTTTCTCATTAATTCTTCACGTTTACTTACGTACGACGGGAGCAGTGGGGGGAATTTGCACGTGTTAGAATTTGTGTTTCGACGACTAGAGGTGTTCCTCGCTCATCATGCTATGGATTTCTCAACGCTGTAGTTCTAGAAACTAGCGTGAAGTCACAACTTTTTTCCGTAATATGGTTACATTTCATGAAAATACAAGGTCGCGTAATCCAAACTTAACATCAATGGACAGAATATGTAAAGTTGGTCTTGTTTGCAGTGCATGATTCATTGCTGCTCAAACTGATTTACCTCTTCACTAGCTAGCTAACAACACATAGCATAGTTTGGCTTTGGCTTTGTGTCATGAAGCGAATGCCTCGCCTCTGGTCTTCTCCTGCAACTGGCTGTATGCAACGATGCGCCTTTTTTATTTCTATTCCATACACCTTGTTATCGGTAGGAACATCTCAGGTTTTTATCAACCAAAATTCTGTATAGTAAACCATGCTATTCATTTTCGAACATCATCATAACAACAACACTATATCACAATATCATGTAACTAACAACCGTGGGCATGTAAACAAAACAAACAGAAATTATTTCCGCGTATGATACTCTTCCGCAATGTTTTGTGTCTTGTGTGCTTGCGCTTCATCACTCCAAACTTGCAATATTTGGATGGATAGAGATGGATGGTGACGATGATGAAAAATGTCATGGGAAAATGAGAGTAACCAAAAGCTTGTGGTTTTGCGTGCATAGGCACACTGCAGTAATGCAAATTAGTCCACTTTGCATACAAATTCATGCATAACTAGAGCCAGCTAGATGTGCCTAATTTAGCTTCGACAAATTTGATTTTCAAATCGAAAGAGGCAGACACTCATTCCAAAACGTAATAAAAGTTGTTTGTTTGTACTTGTCTAGCTCTTGCTTAAAAAATCTTTCAAGATGAGATTGCTAGTTTTTGGCGTAGTTGGGTGGACGGAGGAATAATACTCACTCTTGCAAAACAACAACTTCTCCAACAAATCTTGCTAGTTTGTGAGCATTTTAAAAATAAACATTCAATATCTGATTTTAAATGGCAAGAGTGAAGGCAAGTCTATGAACTCTGAGTATAGGTATATGGCTGCATGATACACTTCTTAGCAAATAAACACGTGGCGTGAAGACTGGAGTGTTGACTAGTTGTGCAGTGTGTTTCTAAAAAAAGTATAAACAAAGGAATATTGGCTGTACGGCAACGGCTTGCTAATTATGTCAGACTGACAAAAAATGCCAACTGTTATGTGTTCTCTCTTTGTTCTGCACATCCAAAATACTTTTGTTGGCAACAGCTGGGAGACGGCGTTCCTTCTAAGGCATGCAATACGGGAAGTGGGTGAAACAGGAGTTCATGATATGGACATTGACTTCAAAATCACCTGCTCGCAAACTGTCAGTCACTTTTATGTTTATGAGCCTAAATGGGTTTTGTTGAGAAAACAGTTCCTTGGAATTCATAATGATTGGCGATGAGTAAGTGGAAGCACTCTTTGTTCCTCCCTTATGCGCAAAACCGTATTATTTCCGCTGTAAGCGTTTCATTGAAAGGGTAAAAGGGGATCTTGGAGAGTTTTCACAGTTTCATCAAATAGAAGAGAGGTGCTGATGCTTAGTTTCATAATAAATTGATGCAATAAATTGTTAGGTACGGTATATGGTGAAATTGCAAGAGTTACATAGAGAACACCGACTCCAAGTGTTACGAAATGAATACAAAATACAAAAACAACAGCAATACTATCTTGCATCATTTACCACTCCATTATTACAGAGCAGTGTTGCAGCAGTTCAGTCGCAGTTTTATAGAATTGAACTCAGTTTTTTGACGTGAAACGTTTTTACACGTATCAAGAAAATCTTCTTGTACCAAATAATATTTTGCGAAATTATATTTGTCAGACAGCTTGTGAAGGGTTTTGATAATAAAACTTTGACATTGGAGTGCCTATGACTGTTACCTGCTTTTCAATTGTTTGTATAACTTTTACTATGGACAATGCTATATTTGTCTAGACATGTATACTACATACTGAGCAGTTAAAGTTTGTTGGGTTACGTATTATCACACTTTTAATTTTGGCCATTTATGTTTTTATTTTTGCACAGTTGTAAAGAAACTCATTGCGTATTGGTTATCATCTGAAGTTGGAAAACGTGTTGATTTGATATCCTAATCAAATCCGCCATGAGTCGATTATTTGATAACCCGTTAAGATGGTTGAAATCCAGATTTTTGTCGTTACCACCCGAGGTCAGTTTAGTTATGTTGTTGTCTTTGTGTTTTATCAGTCATTATATGTTTTGTCTTTGCCAATTTGTTATGTCTAACCGAAATGTTCTTAACTTTTGGCTGGCTATCACATACTTTATGTAAACGGGTGGTTAGTGGTTATGGAATATGCATTTTACAATAAACTGTAGCTTAATCTGTATCTGCTTTGGTAGTCGTCCTTGATTATGTGTCCTAATTTAGCAAAAGTTCTTCAAAAAAAAATGATGCAAAGAAATAACATAAAAATTATCGTATGAATTTTAGAAAACGGACCAAAGTTTGCTGGCTCAGTTTTTCTACGCTGACAAGGACTTATTTACTGTAGCCGCAGAGCTCGACACGTTTGATGGGCGGAAGGATCCAGAAAGATGTACAGCTTTAGTCAATCATTTGCGGCAATGTCAGGACAAGGTATGTTGTGGTTCAGCCTTAGCCTAAATGTATGTAAATAAGTTACCTAGAGAACTCAATTAACGTCCATTTTGTTTGATATTACTAAAGGTTCTCAATATCTGCCAATTGATTATGGAGGAGGTGATTCCAAGTGAGCGAGCACCAAGAGATTTTCGTGCCAAATTTCCAGACGACGTGCTTCAGGAAAATTTGGCTGGGCAGCTATGGTTCGGTGCAGAGGTAAATATAGCGTATAAGACTTGCTCTGAGTTACGATTAAAATGTTATATGTTTTGGTTTTAAACACACTCCTTTATCTTTGGTCACAGTGTTTGGCCGCTGGCTCCAGCATTTTGAACCGGGAGGCAGAGTCAGCATCAATGAGACCTTTGGCCAAAGCATTAACCAAAAGCTTGGAAAATGTCAGAAACTTGTTACGGGAGCAATGCTTTCGGAACCCTCCTGAGTTCACAGAGAAGATTTGTGAGTCATTAAAGATCCTTGATAGGTTGTTTGCTGAGTTTGAGCTCTCTTACGTGTCCGCCATGGTGCCAGTAAAATCTGTTCGAGAGTATGAAGCACAACAAGCCATCACTGTACTCTTTTCTGAGACTCTTCAGAGGTACATTTATATGACTACTTTTAAGAATCAATAAAAGAAATCAGGTTCAAGTAAAACAAACTTTAATTTTTCATTTGCCCAATTTGTAGAGCTCTGAACTTGGGATTGTTAAGTCAAGATCAGGTGGACAGCTGTGATCCAGCACTGATGTTCACCATCCCACGCCTGGCAATCGTTGCTGGTCTCCTGATTTTCCCAGACGGTCCACTTTGTATCGACCATGGTGAACTATCTGACATGTTTCGACCGTTCCGATCTCTACTAATCAAAATCCGAGAACTCCTATGGACTTTGAGCAAATCGGAGCTTTCAGCGCTGGAAAGATCATTGTGCTCTGTGGATGAACCCTTTTCGGAGAACTCTGTTGAACTGAATGGAACGACAAATCAGGAATGTTACGCCACCTCTATTGTGCAACAAAACAATAAAAACACAACATCCGGGTCTGTGAGCAATACCTCAGTGAGCAGAAACCAGCATAATAGTAGCAGCAGCAGTCGTCATCATTACCATCACTACCATCACATGCACCACCACCACCACATGCATCAGCATCATGGCCAGCATCATGGGTCGTCCCAGGAGTTATCGGAGAATGAGATTGAAGTACCAGTCGCTCAGTCAATTCAGGACTATCTTGACCAATTATACAAAGGATTTCCTCATTACAAAGATTTTATTTCTCAACTGTGTCAAAGTGCCACATGTGCCAATAGTAATGTAAGTAGTAACCAGGTACTGAATGCAACGTCCTCAGAAGACGCGAATGGTGCTGCATCCTCCACATCTGACAATAACCATTCCTTGATGCTCGCACAGCAAGAAGGCATCAGTAGTTCTTACCCTAGTAAGTTGTCCTTCAAAATATATTTTATTTATATATTTTATTTATTTATATATGTATTTTATTTTAAGAATTTGTGTGTTGCATATCTAAATTTTGACTTGCTTTTTTTACAGCCACCTATTCACAATCATCCTCTTATGTGGAAAACGAATCCAATGTTGAAGTCACCTACCAACAACTATTTGCCAGTGCCATGGAGCAGTTGAACATTACCAAAAAAATTGATAATGCCGATGATGAGATTCACAGTCAAGAGGAGTCCAAGGATGACGCGACGGACTGTTGCCAAAAGACTTTTACACGAAGTAGCTCCTCCGCCTCATCATCCAGCGCAGGTTGCGTTTTTGAGGGATCAGAGATTTTGGGAGAGGATGCGTCTGTGAGTAGTCCCACAGATCATCATTCCTGTGCAATGGTGTCAGCTCTGGTGGACCAAACCGGTTGGGCAGAGTACCTTACATTGGGTGTTGGAGAATACAATAATTGCTCCCACGACGACAGTGGATTTCGAACTGAGACTGATGAGAGTTTATGTAGAACAGTAAGCAGCTGTGATTTAGACATCCAAGAAGCCGGTCCTGCTCCAAGGAGACCCCAGGAAATTGACACTGTCTTCAAAGCGCACACTCCTGGAAGCAGCAGCTCCCAACTTTCTGTTGAGAGTGAGGGCACTACAGAAATTGCAACTCCGGTTGCAAACCATGAGATCTCATCCCAAGGTCCTACCGTTGTGGTTGAAAATCTGGATACACCATCTTCTACTTCTTCTTGTGATGAAGCTATCATGGCAAATGCGAGTAGCAGCACGTCACACAGCTGTAGCTCCAGCCGAGATTCAGGATTAAGTAGCATGGCTGAACTTGAAGCATCCACATCCACTTCCACTCATAATGGAACCTTATCGCAAACAGAGGCAAAGTCTGACAAGTCTACGGAGGGGGCAGCAACCTCTACTTCAGAATGTACCAAGGGGCTTATTGGTAGGTCACCTGATAGCACGCGCAGACCAATTTCACTTTCCTCCCCCAGTCAGACCAATCCTTGCGGAGTGCACAATCAAGAGTGTGAAACGGTTGCAACCGCTAATTCCTCTAACAGGCTGAGACCCCCTGTTAACTGTTCCACAGCAATTGTTGGCTGCTCATCGACTCAGCAGTACTCTTCTTGCTCGGGAAGCTGTTGCAATAGCGAATGTGGGGCATCAATGGGGTAACTTAGATAAAACTATAAAAGTTTCTGCTACTAGCCACGTATTTAACCATTTTTTCCGGTATTCATAATTATATCTTTTTATAATTTTCAGCGGAGAAAGTACATGTGATACATCATCATTTGATTCAGAATGTCAGGATGATATGGAGATTGCGTTAGCAATGCAGGCTGCCGAAATTGCATCCAGGAACGAAGTTCGTTCATGGTTCAAGTGAGTAAACTAAACTTTCATCATGATTCAGCTTAAGGAGGGTCAAATTTATTTGCTAATGAAATGTTTATCTCTGTTATCTTTTTTAGGAGTAGCGCTGATTTAATACATCGATTGTTCATCTGCATTTCGGGAGTTGCCGATCAGCTACAAACTAACTGCGCTGCTGATTTGAGATCTACACTAAAGTGCGTGTTTGCAATGAACGCTACTCCTTCCGATGTGGAAGACGACGAAACTAGTCTTGATGGCGGCGGTAGCTGTGGGGAAAACAGTGGTGCAGAAGTGACCCCTGAGCCATCTTTGAGTGATGAACAAATGGTTGGTATGGAGGGACCGACTGGTCATCATAGTCAACAGCCCTCTGATAACCAATCGGTTGAGGTACCTCCGAAGTGGGTTCCAGATGAGCTTGCTCCGCAGTGCATGGCTTGCTCTGCAACATTTACGGTCGTGAGACGTCGCCACCATTGTCGCAACTGTGGAAAGGTATTGCAAGGTTCTACTTTTACAACTTTTTTAGTATGAGCATTTGTGATAAATAACGTTTTATTGTTTCTCCAGGTGTTCTGTGGAAAATGTAGTGGAAATTCAGTTCCTCTGCCGAGATACGGACACATGAAACCTGTCCGGGTGTGTAATCGTTGCTTCATGTACAGCGTTACCCCATTTACGTTGCCTGCTTCCGAGACGTAACATCCCGTAGCTTCATCATTCATCATCTACATTACCTGATTTACTCTAAGAGTTTTATACTGTTCTTAATTCATCTTCATCATCAGTCATAATATTACTGTTATGGTTTTGTATTCGACCCTTGTTCTGCTTGGTCAACACAATACTGCTTTACTACTTATAAAAGTTGTAATGCTTTCAAAATTTTCAAGTCTTTCTAAGATTTATTTACTACGAATCATTGTGAATACTCGACTTGACTATCTAGAAATTCTTGAAGGTGATTTCAATCAAAAATTCAAAACATCTCTCGTTGTTATTATGTCGCATAAACTTGATTGAATTGAATGCATTATGAATTTTAAACAAACTTGTATGTTGTTTAATGAAATTATAGTTCCTAATATGTTTGTACTTATTTATATAAAGCGCAAAATGATTCATTTTGAAAATTGGAGTTCCTAATTCCAAGCAAGTCCAGCATTAGCATTTTTGGGTGTAGCAGGATCCTTTTTGAAGCGAATCTAAAAAAAATTTGTATCATTTCTTCATCAAACATCCATTTGCATTTATGTGTATGTCATGTAGTACTGAAGCCAAAACTTATATTATTACTTCAACAACACACTATTTCAAAAGCTTACATCACATTTTATATTCATATCGTTGCTATACTGCTCTTTGTATTACATAAGTTGATGTACGTTAGTAACTGACATTTGTCAGGCAAAACAGAAACTTTACAGAAAAAATATGCATAACATTTATAAAAAGTTGATGCTTAGTTAGCAACGGTCACTTCAACACTACTCTCCGTGTCAAAAGATTTAAAGTATACTACTTCGAATATAACGAAGTACTGACTGTGCCGCTGACGATGAAATTCTTTTTGTGATGATTTAGTACATAAGTTTAGCAATAACTGTAAGCAGAGAATTTTATCGAAACTATCGTTACAGCTTCAGCGCATTATAAGAACTATTAGTGTAAGCCGTAAACTATATTCACCTAGGCATAAATTACATGTTGAAATGCTAGTTAAATTGAAGTCGACACGAAACTGAAAAGCTTCCAAAAAAAATTTGACAAAGGAATTTGGTATTTGAGTTGAGTCGGTGTCGTTGATTTGTATTGCATAGTTATGGACACACCTAATCATGTCGTTTACTGTAGTGTGAGTCTGTTTGTTTGTAGGTATATGATTTTTTCAATTGACTGCTTAGAAAAATAATTATAAAAAAGAACTCTCGAGGGCCTAGTCCATGGATAATTTTTAATAGCAAGTTTTTGCGATTATGTGTTACAAATTAGTATGAGCATAAAATCATAAGTTATGGTTGTATATGTATTATACCAATAAGTTGCGAATAATGATAAGTCATACTTGGTTTCGTAATTACTTACTGATAATTTTTGATGATTGTGTACTGGGAGTATTAGGAGTTTATAAAACTGTATAAAAACCGACTTAAGTGTAGCTTTCGTTATGATTACATATAATTGATTGATACATACATTCGGTGGTGTACCTTATTGATTTTTTTCTCATGCATATAGGATTATTACTACACTTATAAATATGACGTGACGATATACGCTGATAACTCTTTGTACCGTTCAATCGTGCTAATACCACGTGAGTAATAAAGCAATCTACCAAAATATGTTCTTACTCGGCTGTTCAAAGTGGTTAATATAATCTGGCCTTTTTTATGTAACATATTAATGAGGAGTAGTTTTTTTCAAGTTCATGATTCATATTCCGATAAGTGATTAAATTAATGCAACACTTGCACATAAATGCAACATGCTAAAGTTTATTTCATCCTAGACAGAAAACATTCCAATTATTCGAAACAAAGCCCAGATAAAAACCCAATTGCTATTGATAAAAAGTAGGCGGTCAAAAAATACAGACGGTTTTTACCTTAGAGTATACTATAAATGAGTAGATATGAGATAAGTTTACGTCCATAAACTTTAAGAATTGATGAATTTCAAGTTGAACCGTTTTGTTCCTCCACCATTACTGAAATCTCTTTACAGGAAATATAATAATTTATCTTGCATCTTATACAAACCAGAAAAATAGCTAAGGTTTACTTTACCCTGTTGATCTTAACGACAGCCTTACTGTCTATTGCTTTTCCGAAGATTCAGGTTATTCGTGAAGGCGAATATACACTTGAGTGGGAAGTTCACAATGAAAACATCACTATTACAGCAGTTGCTAAAGCACTTGGCTTCGTTGGGTTCGGGGTATCTCCCTATGGAAGTATGATGGAAGCT